>JAHQIW010006538.1:0-49403 GCA_019055375.1 Parelaphostrongylus tenuis
AGAAAATGTTCAGTGCGGAGCCGCGAGCGAGAATGAGGATTCAACATTACCACAGAAAAGTGTTATGAAAAACAAAGTGCACCATTGAAATCGTAAAGATTTGAGCTTTCAGATGACTGCTAGAACTCCGGAGAAAATAGTTTTGTCCAGCGGAAAATATCCGATTGTGAAACATAGTTTTATTTTACTGTTACAGCGCATAAAAAGACCTTTCGAAAAATAAAGTGAGCCATCAAAATGCCCGTGATTTAGACAATCGAATGACTACTAAAATTTGAAGAATCCGATACGTGTTTTTCCAAGGATGAAACACGGTGCGTGTAACGGAAAAGTGCCTTTCTTTCTACACTTGTATTGAATGAGATTCATTTCAGACAGAAATTACCGGTTTCGCTGAAGCTGTTGTGAATTTCACTGACAATTTCGTAAATCCAAATGATCAAGTGGCTGAGAGGCCTGAATTTCCTCATCGAACAGTTCTTGACACAGAAGTTCGAAGCACGTCTACGTTCAAGTGGAAGATTGCGAGTTTCTCATAGGATTATCGCTTTCAAAGTGAGTGTCCCAGTGATGAATTAGGCAATATTCCTTAAAGAGATTTGTGGATCTCCTAGTTCTTCTTGCCAAAATGACAAGAAAAATGTCCTATCATTCTGTTTTTATTAAGAATCCAGTGCGCTGCTGCAGGATACTCCATCTTTCTTCCTGCTATTCAGAATGTGCTAACTGACATTTACAAAATGTTTCGTCTTTCTTCGGAGAATTCAGTCCATTCAGGTTTGCTATGTTATGTTTCTCAAGAAAATGGCTTGAGACCGACTCTCCATGATCGGAGGCGGTTAAGAAGTATACTCACATATCATATCAGAATATCCTAGTGAGTTCTTCTTCAGTTCTTCAGTAAACTGTTCAATGTATCAGACTCTTTCAGTTACTGTTTTTCAGACCTCGCTTGAAATGTGCTGTCAGAATGTTTTACACGTTTTAAGCGAGGTCTCAATATAGCCGACTGAAAGTGTTGATATAAACGTTGATGTAGCTATATATATATATATATCATGTATATGCATATACATATATATGTATAATACACAGAGTGATCAGAGACGCGTTATACGCCAGGATATCGATAATAAGGTGGCCGGACACGTGTGCCTTCAAGACAACGATGACGAGAGCGTTACGACTGGATTCCTCGCACGTCAGCGCTCTAAGGAGACCACTGACCCGTTGTCCGATTCTCACGAAGCGATGGAAGAACGATATGATGCTCACGAATTCTAGAGCAAGTAGGACCATGGATACTCTGCACGCGATAGTGAAAATGGAAGAGTGCTGGTACCGTCGAGTCACTCGACGATCAACGGTACTACAGTGATCAGGTGATACAGTGAATGTATATATATATATATATATATAATATATATATATATATGTATATATTATACAACAGTTGTGTAATAGCCGTAGTCCAAGCAAACGACAGTCGACAATCAGCCACTCCTAAAGAGAGCTAACATAATCCTTTCAGCGTACATTTAGTGTAAAGAAGTTGGCGCCGATTCCTTTATGTGTAAGGGGTATAGCCACTTACAAGGAGCTAGCTGAACCAGAAGCACCATGCAACTGACGAGGCTTAAAGGCCGAATCACATATCTTTATATGTGCCATAACAGAGCTCATGAAAGGCACAAAATATTCTGTCAGGATGCATTCCATATCATTTTTGGTTTCCGCCGATTTCAATACAGATTTTCGTGTTTTCGTACCCATTCGTTCTTTATCAGGATGCATTTTATGAGCTGCTTCGTTTTGTGACTGATTGATATGACACAAACTACGTCTTCAAGTTTAGAAGGATTTTTTAGGAAGAATGATGAGCAGAAGTTCAGTGAACGACTTGAATATTTCTTTGGTCGATATTTGCCGCTTCTGAAACTACATCGGGTATTCCTTTATAGGTATATTGAGAAAATACTCTACGTCATTAAAAATTCTAGTGTGTGATCTATCTAGATGCCACTCTTGGATTATCTAAGCGGAGCAGCGTTTCTGCGATTGGATGGCCCTACGTATTTGAATGTTGTTACGATGTCATCTGAGCTTCTAGAAGAATTTCCTGTCATAGAGAAACTACTCGTTTTATATCAGGTCTGACAAATTTTCTGTTCTGGCATCAGAATGACTTTGGTGTGGTATCGCGTTCCAGTTGCTCACTAGAAACAATGGAGAATTTCTAACGTAGCTTCCTTCCAATGTCAATATTAATTTGCCAATTAAACCCTTTGAGGACCACCGTTGGTAGGTAGGCGACGTCGCGCCGTCGCTTGCGCTGCAACTGCAAGCGGGAATCTGCACGTCTGTGCATGCATGTCTGGCTATCTGCGCCTGCTTACCCGCGAGACGTGACGCCGCCATTACAGTAGCTGAGTGATTTTTTACTTCGCGCCCGGCTTAGAAACGTACCATATGGTCCTCAAATGGTCACGGTGTTACTATTTATTTCCCAATTGATTCGGGATTAGACGTGTGTTATTTCAGGACAAAGTTCTATACTACTCTCTATCTCGTCGTGATTTACCTTCTATATTTCGATACCTAACTCAAAGTTTATTGCCAATGACAATTGGAGATGAATTGGATTGCCAGTCTTGGTATGCCTATGAAATTACTATTCTTTTGCACGACCCGTCATCACAATTTATTGGCGGTTTGCAGCACTTCTTTCATTCCAGTCGTGTTCTCGCACTCGCCCTTGACAAAGGTTTTGAATAGTTTACGTGCTGATTCGGTTCCTACTTGAGGATCTTGTCCAGTCTGTTAGTCGCACAGACGATTCGAGACGATTCTCCTTGCAAGTGGAAGTAGCTGAGTCAAGACGTTCGTTGATTGGACTGCAAGGGGATGTGCGAAGGAGATCAAACCAGCCTCTTGCTTATCACTTTTTTTTCTGATACGTCACATCACTGACACTGTGCTACCTCCTTACTTAAAGTTGTCCTTGTTCTACGTTGTTACAGTTATATTTTTAGGCTATCTCAAGGCCGTTTCCTCCGTGGTCCATCAGATTTGTGCGTGGACACTCCACTTGTTGGACAAGACGCACTTCCAACTGTCTACCTTTTTAACTGCGTCGAAGATGGACGATGCTGAGGAACTCGTTAAATATCAAATGGTGTCAATATGTGATTATACACATATTTTTCTTAGTTGGTGTTCATCTCCTGGTTTCAGATGGTGTATCGGTGCTTAAACGCCACGGTATGTATGTTTACCGATCAAGAAGTCACTCGAATGTTGATGCGTAACATAGGTGCATATCTTGGATGTGAATTGAGCACGGTTGCATCGCAAATTGGCGAATAGTGAGTGCTTCAAAACTTTGTTAAAGTATGCAATCATAAATTGAGACAGGTATTATATTTGATTCAGATGCATGATTGCATCATGCATATCTATCCCTTTCGGTACCATGGACCCAGCCCTCTGCGTCTGTAACCTCCAGCATGTTGCGTCTAACAATGACGTTTGGCCCCAAGGTGCCATTGTTAAACGCAGTGGACTACATTATAGACGCAGTGCTGGAGATTAGAGGCGCAGAGAGTTGGGTCCATGGTCCCGGAAGGGCTAAGGGAAAGTGTTCATATTTGAAAATCATCTTCTTTGATTCGAACGAAAGCTGTATAACAGAGAAGTGCTCATAGTCGAATGTAATCTATAACATGATATTTAATGGGAACATTGTTTTTTCTAGAGAAGTGTAAGCCTGAGGAGTTTACTCCCTTTCTATTTCACTCATGTAGCCTTTTATGCTCCCTCACTTGCGATGAAAACTGCAATCAGTCTGCGAAAAAAAACTCGGTGGTAGTCCACAATGTTCGTCCCTTTTGTATCCAGTTAGCCCATTATAAAATAGTTACAAAATGACTTGTTCAAATGCTGCAGCTCAAACTACTCAAGGTTTCAAATCCCGCACAAAATTTCAGTGTTGGTGGACAAAATCCTGACATGCCCTTCCACTCTGGACTTCCACTATATATATTTCAATCCAGCTTCTTTGAGTTTGAATTCTTCTTTCTATGGAATCGGCAGAAATTTCAAAGCCACCATTTCCCCCTCCTGAAGTGAACAAGTATGTTTACGTCAGTACGTCATGTCACAGTCTTATAATTTCATTTACTTGATTTTGACACTTCAAATATCTGTAATGATTTGTTTCGTGTAGTAATGCCCTTCTTCGTCTGATTGGGCTTGAAACTGCTCTTTCATTGCTAACATCCCACTATTTAACTTGGGTAATTAAACCTTTACCGACATGAGTGAAACACTGATTCAACGATAACTGCAAACAGTGGTACGGTCGGTAATCACGAGGTTGAGTTCATGATAATCTGCCACACGGGTCCCGAAGATGTCATAGTGTATAGACGATGGTCTAAAGCGATTTATAACGCTTGTATATAAGCACAATGAACCATAAGAACATGTGCAGTAGCGATGTGGAGAGATGGAACCGTGAACAAACATTTACATGTGATGTGCGACAACATGATTGGTGATGAGCCGCCAAAACCCTTATAGAGCGATAGGCTAAGAAAAATGGAGATTTCGATGATGTACGACCAACAGGGAGAGCGAGTAACGCGGCTGATGATAACGCGATGATCTATGAACGAGTTCCACACTCGGTGCGCATTACTAGTCGGCTAAGATATATGGCTTGCTGTAAATCGATCGAGCACTACGATTCACACGTAGACGGCGATTTTTATTATAAAACTCAGAATGTTTTATCTACTGAAAGAAATCTAATACCGTTATATCCGACTGTTTTCTGAGACATCGCTCAGAACAATATAATCTGACAATGTCATTTTGAACCTTCGATGAGGTCTTTTATGGGCACTTGTACAGAGTAAGACAAGACAAAATCTGGATGAAACATATGATTCTGATATTTGAAGAGTCCCGTTACAAGTTTATAGGCTTTTGGGTACATATGTTCAGAATTATCAGCGAGTTTATTTGGCGGTATAAAATGGAAATGAAAAGCACGAGCGCGCAGAACGTTAGAACACAGTTTCTTCCAAATTTCCAATACGAAAACTTGGAAGTTTCTATGAAATGGAGGAGAAGTTTGCCGAGTGAATATGAAGATACGCGTAGTAACGTGCGCCGCTTGTGATATTCTATCTTATTTTCACTGCTACACGCACTTGGAAGTTTTTCCAAAAGCCATATGAAAAATTGATTTTCCGAGATTGAAGCTTTTAAATGGTACTTGAAGTCCAAAAGGAAATTCCTGTACAGCGGAAAAAGCGTCGAAAGTAGAAATAATCTTATTTTCTGCTGCTGCACGTGATGAAATCGCGATTTCAGAAATGAAGTATAATATCAAAATTCTCTATGTATAAACCATCTCATCTAATCACTGCTAAATCTCAAAAGAAGAAGAAAAACGCGTTGCTCCACAGTATTGACATTGATCACGGGTAACGTAAATATATCTTTTTAGCTTTTGATACACACGTTAAGCTGCTGGGCTGTGAGAGTATCAAGAATTGCACCCAAAAATAACTTTCAAGTCTTTGTGAAAGGAGGCGTAAAGCCTAACTGTTGGGAAACGACATCGATCCATGTGCTTTCCAGTCACTTCATTGAAGATTTTTCGATCTTAGAGTTATAGAAAACGCTTGCGGACTTTTGAAGAATTTGAGTTACAGATTGTAATCTGCATGAAAGAGAACATGCCCATGTTAGGCCATTGCGCAATAAGTACGAGATGTTATGTGTTAAATATTGAAATATCCAAGGACTGTCATTCAAAACAATCATATGAAGTACCTGCGAAGGAAGTAAACTGGCCAACGTATTATTCAACGAGATTACCAGAGATATAGAGTGTATCCGACCTCAATTTATTGCAGAACGAGTTCGTTCTTATAAGGTGAATGATTAAGTTCTTCTATGTGATTTTAAGTAAGAGCTTAGAGTAATCAACCTAAATCTATACTCAAATCTCTAATCTTTTTTTTTGATTTATTAACAGGCTTTCGCTTGTTTCCGTTTACCAACGGTAAATACCAGAAGATTTCTCTTTCATATTTTCAGGCTCGTCTGCACTTCTCTATCGAGTTTTCTGTCAGAAGCTGATGAGTTTGGTGAAGTTTTTACGAAATCTGAATTAGACTGGTGGATAGTGCTCAAAATGGCATGTCTTCTCTTATTAACTTCTCTAAATTCTTACTAATCTTGCATCTCCCCATCATTGGTGGTCTTTAGGTATCAATCCAATTTGTTCTAATGGAAACACCTGCGTTTACATATTTTGTGGTGTTTATTATGACTAATTAGCTAAATTTATTGATCTATAGTAACAAAATCTATAATTTGCATGTTAAATTAAGACGCCATTGAACATCGGAGGTGCCCTGGAAGCACGGCTTATGCGATAATTGAACCTATTTTGATACTCAGAAATGTCGAAGATTCCGCAGTGTCTTTAAGAGAAGTTGATCGCATACCATGTGGACTGTAACAGGTATATACAACTTCGAAGTCTGCTGAGTTGCACTACACTGGGATCATACTGAATTTGAAGTTTGGCATTACAGCTTCAGATACTGTTTTGAGGAGGAAGGATGCGCTCATTGATTGAGTGAACATCCTCAGCATAATATTTTATATTGTTCGCGCTTATGATACTTTTCTAATATATCCTATACTTCACGCTTTCTCTTTCTTACAATAATTAACAGCTCTGCTCGCATAATTTACATTGAACACAAGTTAATGTTGAAGGTAGTGAGCTGACAACGCAGTGGTTGTGCTGTCGTGCCATTGCGGGCGCTCCACTGATTCAACGCCACACTGAGCTCACCGAGCCTGTCATTGACTTGCTGAAAGTAGTTGACTCTCTGAAATCGAAATGAAAACTCTCTAGCCTGACTATCCGAGGGCTCTTGTAACGGTCAGATCGATCCAGCATTAAATGACATTTATGAAGAAGACTAAAATCCCTCGAGCATTTGTCGAATCACACACGAAAAGATCACAAGTTTCCATTGATGATGGATCCGAGAGCACTCACGGAGTAGGAATGAAGACGAGCCATGTTAGAAATTGTACTCTCTGTTCATCATCCTATTTTTCTTTATCTAATCGTATATTAGCACATACCCTAGGGAAATGATTTTTTCAACAGGCAATGATGATAAAATCCAGATCACTTGGGAACTTCATCCATCTGTTTAGGAGACTTTGTTTTGTCACATGATCGACTTTACAAAATATTCTTTAGGCTTAACGTTGAATTTTGAAAGAATTTTGGAAGCCTACTAATGAACCTTTTATATATATATATACATATATAAGTACGCACTTATACGCATATACGTATACATTTGTATTCATATATATACAAGTATGTATGTGCGTATGTGTACATAATGCATGTATATCTGTGTATATGTGTACATACTTATAAACATAAATGTATATATATACATCGGGAAATTCAGACGAATCAAACAAAGTGAAAAGCAATTCGTTTCTATATAATATAAATGTTTCTAGTCACTCTGAAGAGGGTTAATATTTTTACAGGTGAATGCGCGACTCCTTTGTCTGCTGTTACCACCATCTTCAAGCCAACAGTCATTAGCCGATGTTCAAGCGCGATCTGTTGCAATAGTCAAGACTCACTTCGAAGCCATCTTCTTTAACTGAACGCCTTCGATTTTTTTTTCCAGTTCTTGCAGATTAACGGGTGATTGCTGATGTTATTGCGACGAACTAAGCAATCATTTTTCGATTGATCCTATGTTATTGGTATGTTTCTAACCTTTTGTCATGTGCCTTGAACGTACGAGTTATTATTCTTTGAAAATGAAGCGTTTAAATGTAGTAGTGTGCAAAATGACACAGGTTTTCCTGTATCGTTACGTTGAGTAAAATGATTGAGATTGATCACTAGATGTACCAGTTGACCCTGGATAGAGCTAAGCGATACGAATAGGAGTTAACACTGTTTTTTTATCATTAGCAAACCCCCATCAATGCTAGCGGGATTATACAGGAAATTTTGTGTCGATGCAATGTTCCCAATCTTTTCCGTTGGTTTATGAAATTATATACCTTTTCATCAATAATCCATGTTCCAGTAAGCTGGCTTGGATTCCCTATATCGGTTGCTTTTGGGCGAATAATTCGTCGTTTGTTAATTGTGAAGACTTCTATCCGCATCGAGCATATCTCGTCTGAAATAGTTAAACAGCGTTTAGAAAGCAGTCTACATAGTGCCTTCATTACACTATTGGATGACAAGCAAAGTATCTTTGCCAAGATTTTTTTCATAAATAATTGTCTACTGCTTTAGATAACCTACCCACGTATTGTTGGCGATTTAAAATGTTTATCCTCAATAATGAGGCGGAGTAGCGCAGTGGTTAGCGTTGCAATCTATCAGAAAGTAAGGTGATAAGTACCTCGTTCAATCTATTTGCTCAAACATTCTTATATCCAAACAGATGAACGCCTGAAGAAACTGATGTGAACCTTCGTCGACTTAGAGGCAAGGAAAAGCGAAACTCTAAGAATTAACGAACTCACAGCGGTGAACAAATTTTGATGTCCATTGATGCGTTCTTCAAATAGCTGAGGTGGCCACAGAGAACACCCCAGCACTCAATCTGGATATGATTAGCTCGTATACTTTAGCATTGCATACGAGCGTCAAAATTCCTTCATTTAGTTCATTAGTGTAGTTTGAAATGAAGCATATTGCTGAAATCTAGTATGAAAAAAACTTTTGTCCTGAACCATATACGGCCCAAAGATACGAAAAGTACTGGCAATGCTCAAAGAACGTTTGAACGATTTATTCTGAAATATCGACGGTATACACAACATCTGTCAGAACGTGAAATTCAGATCTTCAAAATCTAATAGACTCGTGATCCGGGACGACAGGCATCGATAGTTCGAAACAGATGGGGCGGCAATAAGAATAGGTGAACGTAAATAATAGTGGACTGCAAGAAAAAGGCATAGACGACCACATACGATAAACGGATGCGGTTGTAACTGGAATGAATCAAATGTACCTGTACCTGGTGATGTTTTGCAGATCGCGTATAGGACTCACCGACGACACCACTAAAATTAAGCCACTGCCATGAAAAACGATTTGGCCACAAGGAAATTAACGGAAAATGTGATGACATCGATAATAATCGTGAAGAAGAGCGATCAGTCATCCGAAAATATGATTCTGAATTTATTTTTGTCTGCTTCACCACGTCCATTTAGAAATGGCTCAAAACATGTAATATCCTTGTCAAATTATTATTGTTTGAGCTAGTCCCATAAAAAAGCGGTCGAATGAAGAGGTACTTATTTTTAGTTTTGAAATCTTCAGCTATAATGCAAGTCACCCTAGAATGAAAAAGGATAAAGTTTTTGACGTTGATCAATTTTCAAGAGATGTACCTTAAATTCGCCTTCATCAAGTACTATCAAAGGTAATTGCAAGCTAATACAATGAAGGTGGTTCACCGAAGTATCAAGTCATTCAGACTTACTCTCAAATAAGATACGACTTGCCAGTTTTGGAGCGATGAATGTTCGATACGCCTAGAACGCGTAGATTAAGTCAATATGCATTGCAGGCCACGACTTGAACTCTCTTGAGTCACCTTAGATACACATGAAGCGAAAAAAATGTCATTTCTTAACGTGAATAAATACAAGAATTTAGTGACTTCACAGCCCCATCATAGTTACTTATAATGAACGACATTTTGATCCCGAGTGTTTAGAGGCCTTTATCGCTGGGAAAACAGTTTCATCGCAGACATTTGGTAATCATTCGAAAGCTAAATATCTGTGATTTCAACAATATGTTTGCCTTTCAAGAAGACTTTCTGTTCGTTGTAGCAGCGAAAATAAAGTTATGTTTCACTCTTAATTTGCCTTGCTTGCTCGATTGGGGCTTCGATATGGCTTTTCACTGAAGTTTAACAAGTCATTAGATAGCCCAAATTTCGAGGATTTTAAAGATTTACTTGGTTTGTATTGAAAGGTCATTATAGAACGCTGTAAAACCGAAAAGAAGCTTACATTTCACGCCTAGAATGATACCCTGCTGCTTCGACGTCATAGGTCTTTGATTGTAATTATGGATAAATTTTACATGTCAAAGGTACACTATTGTTACCCAAAGATTGAAGTATCACGAATGAACCTTTTATAAAGCTTTTTAATATAAAGAGCGACCACTTCTCTTGAAATCCTTCATTTTTCAGCGGTAATACCATATCCTTGTGAAAAAAACAAACTTGCAACTTATATCTCATAATTATTATTTGAGCCAACATGTCATGTTTGTCTGTTAATGGGCTCTTGTATAGCCCGATACACGTGTTTCGACCTTACAGTCTCGTCAGTCGCGCGGAACCTGTCGTCTTTCAGTTTTTTTAGCCATTCAACTCTCGATATGAATTTGTATCACCTGTCTTGCAAAAACGTAGCTTGAAAGCACATCTTCTACAACTGAACACCATCAAAAGAGGTCTATGTAGAGGTAGTTGCATTGTGTAACTGGAGTAAGTGTAGGAAGAGGACGCGTTAATCATTGCGGAGAAAACAATGGGTAGTTTCCCTTATCTGTACTCATATTCCAAAAACGTGTTTTTCCCTTTTTGGCATTTGAGTAATCATTCGATAGGTTAAATCTGGAGAATTCGAATGGTGTGCTTTATTTATCAAATGGTTTCCATATTTTGCTGCAGTAGTAAAAATAAGATTTTACCTTCAAGCAGCTTCCGCTGGACAGAGTGTTTCATTTGCACACTCAACAACCATTCGATGGCATAAATAATAACAATTTCAAAGATATGCTTGGTTTCCGAAAAGGACTTTTCATTCGTGTATCATACTTGATAAACGTAGTGCCCTAGGGGTTGAAGTGTCGTTTCGTGAAAGTTAATTACAGTGGAGTTGTAAAGTCACTAAATCTTCGTACTTATTCAAGTTGAGAAATGACACTTTTTTGCCTTGTATGTTCATGCTGGATATCAAGAAGGAAACCAGTAGAACGGCAAAAACAATCCCTTTCATTTTATACGACAAAAAGAGGACATGGCTCATAGAGAAACCCAAGTGGCTCTCCTGAGTGACTCCGACTGGATTCCTCGGGACATCAAGCGCTTTACAGGAAGACTACCGATCCGATGGGTCGATTTGTTCACGAAAGCGACAGAAGAAAGATATGGTGCTCAGCGAATCCCTAGAGCGAGGAGGACCCACTGGGCTACTCTTGCACGCGATAGGGAAAAATGGAAGAGTTGCTAGTACCCGCTCGAGTCACTCGACGATCAGCGGAACGACAGGTGATACAGGTGACAGGTGATAGCTATGAAATTTCCACAAACTGCGTGTATTGTCACAAGATTTACATACCAACCAACACCTCAGAGTAGAATGGTGGGTAAGCGGTGGCCTCAGTGGTGCAGTGGTAGCACGCGCCCTCGGCATGGATGAAACAAGGGTTTAAATGTAAAACCATAAGAAATCTTCCGACGTTATCCTGCACAGCTTCCAGAAAACGATGTGTGCGTTTGCTCGATTGAAAAACACTGTGAAGACGGATCAAAGGGTATTGAGAAAAGAGAACTGTTCTCTTTGTTCGGTTACCTCGAGATGCGTTTCGGCTTTGGCCCAACTTATCCTTAATAGTACAGAGTGTTGAACAGCGTTGATGGTGGGCGGATTATCGGATCTTTGCTTAGGTCACGAGATAATCATTCACATCATCATGGGTTAAGGGAAGCGCCTCGCATCGACCTTTTATCTGTGTGCTGTTCAACGTTACGTGACCTTTCATTCTGTTTACGTAGCGACCAGAGACCTGATGCATGCGCTAAGGAGGGGTTCTCATTATGCCGAAAAGGTGGACACGGAGTACGGTATTCACTGTTTTTGTGAAAACACCTCCGATGTTCTTGAACGCTCCTCAAGCTGTTCGGATCCTCCCGCTCGAACAAAACCAGTCCATTCTTCACAAACATCGATTTTGCAAGATTTAGTCGGGAACTAATCCGACTGTAAGCGTTGCCGAGATCGGTCAACACTAGTTTTCCTTGGCTGATGTTTAGTGTCATTGACGATGTTATCATGATGGTCTGATTGTGGGCCGTCGATTTTCACAAACATGTTGCTACATTCCTTTACCGTCAGGACTTGTGGAGAATGGCAATGAATATTTTTGGCAAGTAGTGTACTCTTGTCGAGACCACCCTAATACGTCGATAATAATATTCTAAAAAATGGTTTTGATTAGAGAGTCCTTATACAGCTCGTAAAAAATCCTTCTATGATGAGCAGGGAGGCCCTAGCTGTCTAGAGCTTATAAACTGCTCCTATTCCAACTGAATCGAAAGCCGCGTTTAAACCGTTATAAATGGGACGCAGCAAATTTCCTAGCACTCTCACAAAGCTTTCATAAGATCTGCTATCGCGTGAATGTGATTAGAGCACTGAATTGTTTTCGAAATCTTGCTGTTCGAACAGCTATCCTTCGCTCAGTGTCCTCTCAGTCGTGATTACGATGACTCCAAATAAAAAGATAACAAATAGACAGCGAAGCCGAAATGCTACGCGCATAAGCGATACCGTGTAGAATTTTTAAACAGCAGCAATATATGTTAGACAGAGTCCTCAATTTGTTAAAGTGTGGTCTCTCTCATTTAAGTACTCTCCACCAAGATTTTCCTATATTAACAGTTGCGAGTAAAACATCTGAAATTGTGTTAGAATGAATGATTTTCGACATCATGATAATCAAGATACTCTCTCAATCTCCTCGCTGAATTTCATGCTTTGGGTCCCAAAGTGACGTTCTTCAGAAGTACTTTCAGTTTCAGTTTTTGTGTTAAGATTTTCAATAATTGCTACGAATAATGTGGATCTTTCCTAAGCCACACGGAACGCTTTGACTTCCTTCTCGGCGTACTGCCATATCGGAGTTCGTTCGGAGTTATGAGAGTAAAGCCCATTTCTTCCTTGTGCGTCTAATAACGTAGCTTGTTAATCTCACGTAGACAGTCAGAAGCCTTATCCACTGGACATAACGTCTAACAGTCTCACGTGTAACAACTGATGCCAAGACAACAGTGGATTCAGTTTTTGTGCTATCTTAATATTGCACCTTATTTCTATATCCTTAACAGTTAAACTTTAACAATGCATGCACCGTAATCACATTTGCATCGACCCACCGTTTCCCACTCGCTTGACTGCTCACATTGGCCAAATTAACTAGTTGAAAAAAATATGTCAAATTGGAGTCGCAAAATAAAGAGCCCATTAACTGAATTCACGTGTTTCTTAAGAAAGCGTATAATCGCTTTTGTTATACCATTTGATTCCCCTGTCCAAAACCACGGGGGCGCATCGCGTGTCCACGCATTTAACCGGGCACTAACCCCTCCATGGTGGAAATCCGTGACAATTTTCTGCTTCATACAGTTGATCCCACATTAACTATACCGTGAAAAGAAGCTTTTACTCAAATGTGCGACCTATAAACAGACCTCTTTATACGATCTCCATGGAAAAAAAAGCCGCCATTGGTACGGTTACAATAATGATCACATGTAGTGACATTACCTTGAGAACCCTCTTCGAATAAAAAAATGACATCTGAATAAAGGTAGGAGTAGTACGCTAACAAAAATCATATTAGCAAGTGAAACAGCTCACTTAGAACATGGGAAATCATTGGCAACCCACTCAGGAGAAATAGTTGTTGCTCGGCAACATGTAGGGCATGATACCTGGTGTTTGATGGCCTGAGACCATATGGGAGACCACTCTTTCAATCAAATTTTAATAGCCAAAAGAGCTTTCATCAACTTTCCATCATGGAATAAGAGTGTGCCTGGCCCAGCTTAGAGAAAAATTAGCCTGACGTTTGATACGATGGTGTTTGGCAAATTTTGAGGTACTCCTTCATAATGTTCATTTCTCGTTTTTTTTTTTACATTCATCCAAAAAGCTTCAAGAGTTTCTCGCAAAAATGTTTTTACATAAAAATCATCTCCGTTATGATGATTCGCCATAGTTCGGTTTTGGAACTTACAACTAAGCTCTCTTTGAAACGGACGCGAAGTGCTCTATTATTTTCGCTCTAGCATGCCTTACAAGAGATAAGGGGTGCCGTAGCAGAGCTCATAGCCATCTACCATTAATGCAAAACGTGCAGTTTTTCGTTTCGCAAAACGGTTTATGCGATCCCAGTATGATAAAATGTTTTAGGCCTTTCATGAAGTGTAATACGGCACTCGTACAGTACTAGACAGGCCTCTTTGCCGTTTCCAGGCTCAAAGTGCCCTACCAGACCTCATAAAAGGCTCAAACATGTTATCAGATTATTATTATTTTTGGGCGAGACAAAGCGAAGATGAAACGACGAATTGAAGGCTACTGGCGATTGACACAGTTTGAAAAAGCCTCTGTGAAGACGGATAAAACAAAATGCTAAGCAGGCAGATTGCAACTGAATAGTGATATTGCATAAACACATCTGAGCAGCAGGTGATGACAGGAACGAAGCCGAGCAAAATATTGAAAAATTTATTATACTAAAACGCATAACGTCTATTGAACTTTGCATGCGGATATACTGCTTGAATTTAAAGTTCGAAAATACGTCAATAAGTGTTCGTTTATAGGAAATTGTAAGCACCAATATGAACGTCTTGACACTAGTAGAGAGCTGTGGTCCCATCAATTTTTAAACCTACTCCTAAGCTTGAGCGGGCTCTCCTAAACTCTTATCTAAAACATTCAATTGAGAAAATACTTTAGAAATCAATGGGACCACTACTCTCCACAAGGGCCGACGTCTCTAGGTGCAAGCTGCGACGGCCACACGTGACAGTTGAGTTGGTTAAATAGAAGACTATGGAAGAAAGTGCTTTCGTAACACGCTGGATGAGAAGAGTAGTATGTCGATATCAAAGACAACGAATTACAATACTTTACTAAGTCGTTTACACTTAACATCGGCGTAAACAGTCAATAAGTAAAATCAGGAATAGTGAGTAATGATACTGATAAAGATAACAGCGAATTATTGGTAGGAATCTACATTACAATCTTTTGTAATCTGAACAGTTCGAAGAAATGTATAGCCATTTTTTTCGAGGTCTGGTTACAAAATCAACCGTGCCAACGGTTCGCAGGCCTGCGTGTTTTAGAGGTCTGACTAACATCAGTGCCGTTTTTACGGCTACTGGCCCCTTCACAGAGACGAGCGCCAAACAATGATAAACTCTCTTCAAGTGAGAATGACGGTTGAACATTCTTAAGGAATATAGTTGACAAGGGTTGTATTAGATAGTTGATTAAAGAAGGTCCTACTGTGTGTGAGAAGCTCAGAAGCAGTTCACAAATGGAATTTTGATAGATCGTTTCTTTCGATAAGGTTGATGATCTCCAATTTTCTTGACGTAGCCAAATTGATTTTTTACTGCTTTGTATCTGAAGTCGCTATGAATGCATTTCGAAAGTGTATCACCTGTCGACGTGGACATCGCTGCAATATGACTGACGATAGAGATTTTGTAACATACTGAAAAACGCTGATAAGGATATAATATGTTTTGAGCTGTTTGGTTCAGTGCTATATAAAGACTTAATAGAGCGTTCATCAAGCTAGAGACGTCAAATATCTAAAGAGTTGATCACAACGTGTAGCGGCAACCGATTCCGCATTTATTACAAGATGCTTCGAACCTTGGGCGCTGTGGGCCGAGTGGTCGTGAAGCTCGAGGCGGCGCGCGTGCGGCCGAACTCCACTCTCTAACTCTCCAGCAGTTAGTAAAAAAAAGATCCATGGAACACCACAGCAAGGCTGTCCTCTATTAAACAATGAGAAATGCTCAACCGTATTCTTACATTTAAGAAGAATAAAAAGAAGAAGAAAAAGAACTGAATGCTAGAAGTACTGGACGCACAGTAGAGAAAAAAAAACTGTGAAGACGGTCAATTGGTTGACTTCCGTAGACCTTAACCGGTTGAGGACCAGAGGACCCAGAAGGCGTGTCTGGCTCAACCCGTGGCCCCGCCCGCACCATCGACGTCTGTCCTTTGATAGATGTTCGTGATAGTGATTGGGATGATAGTGGTAGTGATGGTAGTGGTAGTGGCGATAGTGATAGTGATCATAGTGATAGTGGCGGTGATGAAAGTGATAGTGATCATAGCGATAGGGCGGTAGTGATAGTGATGATGACAATGATAGTGGAAGTGATAATGATGATAGTGATAATGATAGTGATAGTGATAGTGATGATGATAGTGACAACTATCATTAACATTATCATTACTATTATCACTAGCATTATTATCATTATCATGATAACATGATAAAGGTGATAGTGATAAGGACAGCGATAATGACAATAATGATATTGATAATGATAATAATAGTGATAATGAAGATGGTATTAATGACTATCATTGTCAGTGTAATCAGCATCACTATCATCACTACACTATCATCGCTATCACTACCTTCACTACCCACTATGATCACTGCCACTATCATCATTGTCTGTACCGTCACTATCACAATCATCATTATCACTATCGTCACTATCATTATCGCCACTATCACTATCATTACTATCACTACCGTCCCTATCACTATGATCACTCTCATTATCATCACTGTCACTACCGCCACTATCACCATGATCACTATCAGTACCATCACTATCACTATAATCTCAATCACTATCACGATCATCTATCAAAGAACAGACGTGATTGGTGGGGGTCGGGCCAAAGGGTGGGGCCAGAGATGCCTCTCTGAATCCTCTGGTCCTCAACCGGTTAAGCTCCGTAAAAGTCAAGCGGTTATCAACGTGTCAAAAGTGCCTCAGGTCTTGTGCACTGCCTGCACTCCAACATCAGTAGGCATCTTGTTAACTCCATGTGAAGATTTGGAGCAGCATTATTTGATTTAAATTAATAAAAAGACATAAACAGTACTGAGAAACTAACGGCTCCTACAAGTCCACTGCGCCTAATGCGACGAGAGCGGCGCCGCCTCCTATACACGGCTGTCCCCTAAAGGTTAATCCTTTAAGGACCATACGGTAGTTGCGCACCGTGCCGTACGACGTCAAATCCTCTCTCAGCTACCGTAATGGCGGCGCCACGCCCTTTGAGAAAGACGGCGCGTCTCGCGGGAAGACAGCATGACATCCAAGTCATCTCGACGAGAAATTCACGCAGAGCTGTCTGCCAGCGTATCTGAAGACCTTTGGAACGATGAATGTGAGGAGACGAACCCACTTACTGAGGGAACATTCTCATTACGAAATGATGGAATCTCATTGAAAAAGCTTTTGCAAAAATAATCTTAATAAAAAAAACATCTACGTCTTCCATAATCCATCAGTATTCTTTATAGTTCAACGAGAAAACTACATTGCTATGGAAGAAATCGTACTTCCAGTAGGTGCAAAGCATTCGCTTCTCTTCTTTGAGTTGATGTTCTTAGTAGTCATTCGATTGCTTGAGAAATGCCGATATTCATACTAAGCCTAGTTTCTGGGTAAACCTTCATACTACGCTTTGCTCATAGAAAAAAGTAAACGTTTTACTTTTGATGTGCCTTGTTTTTCCCTTCACAGGAAACTTTTAGCATGTTATTGGTTAAGTTTCAATTATGGGGAAACTTCGTCTTCCCGAAAAAAAAAGAATGTCAAAGAGTAGATTTCCATAACATATTCTGAGTGAAAACAGCACCCATAATGAACAATTCTCAATCACAAAAGCGCACGTTGTGCAATGGTTAGGCGCTCTAGCGTCGCATAGAGTGTCAACGGTTCGATCTCGCGCTCATGTCCCACCAAACCGTTCATCCATCCAACCGAGGTGCAAACTGGTACTAGACTTGTCTGCATGAATAGTAGCAATGTTTTACACCAATCGGTAGCTCACCGAAAGTCATTGTGAAGGCCACATATTGAGGTATCCATCAGGATGGAAGAAGGGAGAAATATGTAGTCATGAGCCTTCCAAAAACACCTACAGGTGGCCTCATTGACGTTATTCGTAAGGATGAAAACTGGACGAGGTACAAAGGAATTATCCGAAAAGCACAGTGGACAAGAAAAGAATAAGTAGAGACATGAGAGGACAAAATTTTGCAGCTATGTATACCATTCATAATTGAGATCGATAGAAAAATTCCACTGTATTGTAATGTGCAAAATTATTTTTACCACATAAGTCTTGTTTTGTAATTGTTTTTCGTATAATCTTGTCATTTTTCTTGAGTTAAAGCCTCTGGCTGCTTCCTACCAACTGGTTGCCCATGCCTAGGGTGTACTCTCCTCTGTCTTTTTTCTCACAATCCCAATCAGCTTCTATAACGACGGAGTCCTCGCATCGTGGGAATGAAGCTGCTCGTGGGAACGCGACGCAAACAACAACACATTCTCACACAGACGCGCAGACTTCGCCCTCTACGAGAGTAGCGCAAGGGAAGGCGTGATGCCGCCTGCTTATCAACGACA
The DNA here is from genome assembly GCA_019055375.1 of Parelaphostrongylus tenuis. NCBI lineage: Eukaryota > Metazoa > Nematoda > Chromadorea > Rhabditida > Metastrongylidae > Parelaphostrongylus > Parelaphostrongylus tenuis. The sequence goes on from JAHQIW010006538.1 coordinate 18,594, forward strand.
ATCCTCAAAATGATAGGGAGGAGGTGGAATCGTTCCCACGTTGGGGTGAAATTCAAGAGGAGGTGGAGCAGACAATCCACCCTTGACAATTAGACACGCAGATGTTGGTGTGGTGGTAAAACAGTTGAAAGCATGTATAGACAAGTTCTATACCAAAATGCAGAAAGAAGATGCGCAATTGAGCGGCACTAAAATCTTGCAGTTTCTGTTATTCTGGTCAACCTTTCAACTTTCACAAACCCAAATCTGCGTGTCTAGCTGGCAAGGGTGGACCCTGTTCACGTGCTATGTTCAAAACACGTTTTTCCATCCATGCTATAAAGTAAAGTTGATTAGTAGGGCGTGAGGCCCGAATGAGGCTGGCGGTACCGTCGAAACGTGCGTAAGCCACTGACGCAACAGCCTTTAGAACGCTCAAAACATTCTCACATACTATATGAGGACGTTTACAGTGAGTTTTAGAGACAGTCCATCGGAAGATAAAGATTGCATCGAATGATCACGGCCATGTTTAGCTATGCTCTTGCAACTGGAACCATACTCTTGGATGTGGCGATAGTATACCATCAAAACGGGTAATCAACTCTGTGTCTACATGAAAGAACATCCACTCGGCAAGCCTAAAACTAAACCAAGTACCTCCACTGAGCATGCATAGGCCACAGACGCATAATGGAGAGGATATTAAGAAGTCAGTACTCTCGAACAGGAACACTAAGCCTCAGCGCGCAAGATTTTAAAACAGTTTGAATAAACTCATCAATCGAAATATAAACAGTGAGAGGAGTGCCTCGCAATCACGCGCGATATGACGCAGTACATAAAACTGCTATTTTGATGTGAAAGCTGCATTGGCGGTTTGTGTGAACTCTGCACAGCTGATATTCCACCTGGACATCTCAGAGGAAGAGTCACAAGAGCAGTGCACATTGTTGAAAGTTGCTGTTGTCATCGTGATTTTATGCTTAAATTCACTTATATTTCAGCTATCAAACGAAATACTGATATTGTAGGGGAATAGGGTCTTTTCGAGAAAAACCAAATGCTCACGAGTGTAATCCATAAATGCGATTATGTGTGACAGAAATTGTTTTCAAATGTATGGAATTTCAAATTGTTGGGCGTTCTTATTCCGAGGAATACATTTACAAAAGTTCTACCAGTGGACAATCTAAGTTCTTTTGTTCAGGTTTGTACGAATCGACGTTTCAGAATATAATCTCAGAAAATCCGCTATAAATTAGAAAAACTGGATTGAGATTGCAAAACGTCATCTTTTGTTTATTATTAGGACGTACTGTGGAACTATTATCAAACAACAGTATGGAGTATTGGAATCGGAATTCTGTAAGCTATCGATTGGCTAGGAACATTAAGAAGATGAGAGAAACTGTTCAATAACAGTTGGAAATATACTCCTCCTTCGCAAGTAATGTGGCTCTTTCCTTTGAAAAAGACAAAATTTTGAGAAGCATTAGCGTTAATCTTTCTAAAGATAATTCATGCCAGGAGTCTCATCAGTGAAATTGATCGTTTTTTGTGCTAGTTTCTTCGGAATGTATAGTTTTTCTTTCGAAGGCCACACCTCTAAATAACCCAGACGGAGCTCCCTGTTGTGGGTCATAGACTATACGCAGTCCTATCTAATTCGCTCACCGACGGTATTCGAACGCACAGTGACGTTAGAACAGCCCTATCTGATGACATGTAGGGAAAGCTCTCCTAACGAGACTGAATACCCGAAATGAGAAGTAATGACTTTCTTATGGGTCGCTGAGTGCACTTAGATAAATGGCCGTGGCAGAACGGTAAATTACCAATTGGTAACATGTCTGTTCGAACTCCTGCCACTGTACGACTAAATGGTCATAGTACGTGGAATTAAATGGAATAATAAGGCGCTTGACAAGGGTTAGGTGGGCAGCGTGAGACGGAGGTAACTTCAGTCAACGCTCGGGTCACCACGCCTCCATACCGGATACGTAAACTTTGGTACCAGCGAGATCGCGACTGTCGGAGATAGCAGCGCGGACCACGTCAGAGCGGAGGCTCCGCGATCCCTTAAGGCCAGCTAGCATAGACTCAAACGAAGTGAATAAAGTGAAGTCGAGCATGGCGCATCCCCGGTCGACAACGCCAACTTAGTGCAATTTCGTAGGTCTGCACACATTGCAGTTTCGAGACACCATGCTACGGAACAAGACGGGTTGTCGAACAGACTAGTCTGTCGCACAAATTTCATAACGATTATGGAAAAATCCAACTGTAGAAAGGATTCTGGTCAATTAAATAGAAACTTCTAATCGTTTTGAGAATCATCTGGGTCGCTTGAAATGTAAATAGTTCTGTCTTCTTTCATTATCGTCTCTACGCGAAAATCCCGAAAACACACGACTTGAGAGGGATCCCTGGAAGGTAGACGGTCAGGAGTCGAATCTTGCTAATAGTGATTCTTTAGACCAGCGTTGAGATATACATTGAAGTAAATAAAAACTTTCTTAGTTTAACTGCGTATTATCGTAAAGATATCTTACATTCCGCAGCGCTTTCTTTCCACAGCAAGTCCATGTTGCGACTTCAGATGGCGAGGAGCGGGAAGAGGATCACTGCTCTCAGCAGACTTCTTAATGGTGCCACTTTTATTAGGTCCTCCTGATGCCTCCTCACCACGCCTTTTCTTGCCTTTCATGGTAATCGGAGCAACCTTAATTTTGTATTTCAAAATGCTGTTCACATAAAATAGTGAAGATAGTCACGATAACGATAACAACTATAACTTATAGCTTAGAGATCTCAGTGGCAAGCAAAAACTCGACCCCAGGAGGGAGCTGAACTCACGTTCCATCCATACCGGGGACGCGTGCTACCACTACGTCACCAAGGCACCGTTTCGCTACCACTCATTCTTCAATTTCTTTGTCACAGCTATCAGCCACAAACCATCAAGGTTTGGTCGGGTAAGCACTTATCGCTTTGATAACCCGGTTAAGCTGACAGCCAATACAACATATCGTACTCAAGATTTCTTGGTTTTACTACTTTTTCGCAGCTTTCTGATGCCTCGCAAATACATAAGAAAATTAAGTGGTGAGCAAAAATTCGACCTCAGGCGAGAGCTGCACCCGTGTTTCACCCTATACCAAGGGCACGTGGTACTAGCTATGATAAAGACATTGAAGAATGAGTGGTAGCGGAAACGGTGGGTTTCAACTCCCGCCTGAGTTCGACTTTTACGTAACACTCGATTCTCTTGGGTACACGTGAAACATCATACACTGCGAAAAAGCATTAAAAAGATAAGAAACTTTTGAGTATAGCAACCACTTTGTATGGAAGGTGTACAATATTGAGATTATCACCTTTACCGCTGCAATTTTAAAGAACGCATATACATTCCCCTCAAATAGCCTACAGTGTTATCGTTTAGAACAACGTCACTTTTACTTTCTCCTACATGATTCTCGCCGTAATAATCAGCAAAAAACGATTATACCTCACGGCGCTCGTGATCAGCTTCGAGATTCCCTCGAGAACTTTGAGAGCTGTGCTCACAAACAGGCCTGAAGCAAAAATACTCTCTAGAGAAATGTCTGAAAGAGTGAGAGCAATAAATTAGTCCACAAATTTAACACATATTGACAGCACATTTTAAGCCTTTCATGGGGTATGTTATGGCACTTACACAGTGCGATACGAGTGTTTCGGCCTTGCAGTCTCGTCAGTTGCACGATGCCTTTCGCCTGAGCCAATCACTTTCGGGGACAGGCTCTCATAGGAATACCAAGTAGACGAAAAGTTACAAGGCGTGTAAAGTGAAAATTTAAACATGTTACTGCAGTCCAGTGGCATGATCACCCGACATTGCAGTGATTCAGAGCCAAAGGCTCAAGGCTCGTATTTTTGATAATACCTTTACATTCGACGCCATATCAGACCTCACGAAAGGCTTAAAATACGCTGTCAGGATGTATTGTTTCAAGTGAGGTCTTGAAAAACAGTCGAATACAAAGTTAAGTCACAAAAGTTGATGTGATCAAAGAATAAGTGGAGACTAGTTTTGAAATTTTTCCTCTGATAAATATAAAATATCAGGGCAAAACGTTAAGAGAGGGTTCAAATTTTGGTAGACACACTATCATTCTGCAGAAAGAAATTAGCCTGAGCACATACAAACTCACTTCAAAATAAATATTAGCTCATGAATTGAATATTCATTCTACCAAGGAGAATTGCCAAATTATGACAAAAATGGTGAAAAGAAACCTTGGATGATTCCCACTGTGCAATTGACTGGAGTGATCAACAGGTAAAGAGGAAGATTCCATCGATCCGGCGCCACTAGTTCTCATTCAGTGGATTCTCCTGTAACCATAATCACAACTTTTGAAAACAGACAATTGCTTATTATTGTCACCAACTGATGGTATTTCTGATGTCCCTCCACCTACAGGATTGATATTCCTAGAAACTCCGTCCTGTCTCGAAATACCGAATGTAGCTTCCATGACGACGGCAAAAATCTTCTCAAGGAACTCATCGCCTACGCTTTTGATGGCCTCAGGTAACTGAAAACGTCAAGAAGTACTAGTCACTACGACATTGCTTTTGCCATTAAGCGTTAGATTATTACCTTCTCCAATTTGTTACGCATTACCACCGCCCTTCCAACCTTCCTATCTAACTCCTCGTGACGAGAAACCAACTCGGGTCTCATACTATCGGCAATCCCTGCGAATGAATCCAGAGCAGCTTGGGTGTTCTAAAGAACCAATTTTAACGCGCTTGAAAAAGCTAGAGATTGTCGGTTTAGGTGATTCGATATGAGAGGCGTTGTGGAAGAAAGACTAGTACTTCTTCGCTTCGTATCACAGATCTTCGAGCTTATCCCCTATGCTGGGCAAGAAGTTTTCATAAAGAAACTAGTAATGATTCGGAAGCTTGAACCTCATGCTAACGCAGTACATGGTTCTAAACGTCTCTCTCATGACGCTGTAAAACTCATAATGAGATTATATTTCACGCGCGAATATTTCTCGCCGGACAGAGGTCTTTCTTAAGGCTACCAGAAATCATTCGATAGCGCAAAATCTATCGATTCCAATGCTGCGCTTATTTTCTGAAAAGTCGACATCTCTGTAACGCAGCAGGGAAAATAAGATTGATTCACGTGCGCAAGCAAGTGTTCTTTGGCCAATTCACGGGCGGTCAGTGGAGGGCACGGGCAGGTCGGCGCGAACATCGATCGATGGCGTCTAAATGAGGCATATTAGATTACAATTATTTTACCAAGCTGCGAGGCCTAAATACGTGCGTAGCGCTGTACAAGAGCCCAATAACAGACCTCATGACATGTTGGCCCAAATAATAATTATGAGATATGATTAGGAAACGTTTCTCCGCATTAGAGAAACTTCGGATTGAACATCTGACTTTGATAGTACAAGATTTTCTCAACACGTTTATGTGCTTTTCGTGCTTTCAGCGAGGAAAACAGTTGAATTGCGCGCCCGATGTGAATCATAATTTTATTTCAATTTTCAGTATTATAAGAGGGTCTTTTCAAAGACCGATCATGAATAGCGCTAAATGAGATTTGAGTTTTCGAATGACTACTAACAATATTTGTAAAAATTCTCATCGAGCGTAGTGGATGGGCTTGATTTCTGTGCCGCTAAACGGAATTAAATCAAAAACTTATACAAAACAAGCGGAAAGAAATTACGTCTATATTTATTTGGCTTGCAATGCGCTGTTCAGTCTACGAATCAAAAAAACTTCAGTATAATACCTAACGGCAATAAACTATTGAGATACCCAGTGCTGTATAGTGATGTGCAAAACTTCTGTGTCAGGCGGGACTTGAACCCGCATCTCACTCTATCCGGAAGAGCGTGCTCTAACCCGTTGCACTACTGACGCCCGTTTTGCTCACCCTTTCCAAACTCTAGAAATTGAGAAGAATATCGTAATACACAACGTAAAGAGCATGGTGGTAGAAAGATTAATATCAAAGGAACAATCGAAGAGAAAACTTGGATTCCTCATGTTCTAAGTGCTCTTTTCGCAGTGCTATGATGTTTCGAATGTGCATAAGAGAACTGAGTAGTGAACCAAAAATTGCGACCTCAGACAGGAGTTGAACCCGCTTTTCACCCATACCGGCGGTTCGCGCTACCACTACACCACAAGGGTCACCGCTTACACCACTCATTCATCACTATCTTACTATCATAGCTATCAACTACGAAACCGTTAGCAGGTTTGATCGGATGAGCATATATCGCTTCCTAAGTCTAGTCAAGCTGACAGCCATAATGCATATACATTACTCTGGATTCCTTATGTTTTAACTGCTTTTTCGCACTGTTATGATGTTCCAAATGTACCCAAGAGAACTGATTCGTGAGCAAAAGTGACCTGAGACGGGAGTCGAAGCCGCGCTTTACCACTACCGGGGCTATGATAGTGAGATACTGAAGAAGCAAAGGTGGGCGAGTTGGTGGCCCTCGTAGCCTAGCAGTAGCACGCAACCCCGGTGTTTGAAGTTCGGATTCAACTCCCGTCACAGGTCGAATTTGTGCCTACCTATAAATTCTCTTAGGTACAGTCGAGATATAGTAACGTAAACGTTGATTCGTCCGACAATGTGTTGTTAGTTTCGCAACATGGGAAGGAAGAAAATCAAAAAAAAGCCATACCTCCCGAAAAAGTCTCCGCGTAGCGCTAGTTGCAATGTTAAATTCCCTCATCATACGGTCAACGGCCAGGTATCCGCGACTCGCTGCCTCGGACACGGCATCTACTGCAACCTGAAAGAAACGTAGGCAATCTTGATATTTTCGAATTTCGCAACAGAACGTAACCACCGAAGTCGTTCTGATAGAAAGCTACGCAGAAAAACTGGACTTACTTAATTTATATGAAGGATAAAACTCTTGGTGATGATCTGATCCTGAACCTGCGGTGGCCTTCCGCTGTTTCGAGCAATGTTGCTTATCCTCTCAGACAAGTCTGAGACCAGTTTGGTAAAACACGGACCCATAGGGTTGGATAGTTCCGTGACCTATGAGCGCGAGATCGAACCATCGACCTTGTGAGCGACGCATAGCATCTCTAAGCACTGCACCACATGCCCTCATTATGCATGTATGAAGTGCAAAAGTTATCCGAGATAGCAGCAAGAACATGCTAAACGGGAGAAGTCCTAACCTCTACACAGTTTTTATTTCTGAGTCTCGAATTACTTTCGGACAAATCTACTGACGATCACGACGTTATTGCCCGCTTTGAAGGCTTCCAAACGGACTGCACCCATGTGGGAAGTAGGACAGTAATGCAGATTTCTTCTATCGGCCTCCAGGATCCAAGATATTAGTAAATCCACATCACTGTCTCATTGACTGTGCCATTCAGTGCAAGCCCTTAAGCCACACTTCCACGACCGAAAAGGACTTCGTATCCCCGTTTCTTCTTTGAAGCAGAGTCACCTATTCGAAGAACTGCTGAATCTATGAAATTCTTTTTTCTAACCGCTCTAGCGGTGGTATGATGTTATAAATGTATACCCAATGATGTAGAGTGATGTGCAAAACTTTCGCGTCAGGCGGGACTAGAACCCGCACCTCATTCTTTCCGGGAATGCGTGCTCTATCCGTTACACTACTGACCCCGTTACAACTCTTGACGTCAGTAGTGTAACGGATAGAGCACGCATTTCCGGAAAGAGTGAGGTGCGGGTTCTAGTCCCGCCTAACGCGAAAGTTTTGCAAATCACTCTACTTAAATGGGTATATATATGTCGAATCTATGGCTATTGTGATTGGAACAGCCGCGTATACAGTTATACAACTGGTCGACTTGGCGTTGCATGAATCAAACAAAAATCATCTCTAATTTCACCCATTATGATTTTAAACTTTCTTTTTCTTCTATGAGAACTCAAAAACATCTGGTACTTTTTCGTTACAAGAGAACAAGTAATGTTCGACTTCATTTGCTGTACAGAAATTTTTCATAGGAGCGTTAGTACTCACTCGAAAGCTTGAATCTCTGATTAGAGCCGTACGTGAGCAGTTTTTGAAGCACCCTTACGCTGTAAAATCTGGAACGAAATCATGTCCTACATCAGCCGCGTGACTTCATTTTTATCACGAGTATATCCAATATGTGGAGTGATGTGCAAAAACGTTTGAGTCAGCCGGGATTCGAACCCAGATCTCACTCTTTCCGGGAGCGTATGCTAACCGTTGCACTACCGACTCTGGTGCGTCAGCCGGGATTTTAGAGAATAAAAAGGATTTAGGCTGATTATCACGAGTATAGTTCGCCGTAAGCACGAAACGGATTTGCATGTGTAGAGAAAACTTCGTACTATCCGAATCAGTAGCTTTATATGGGTATCTTACAAAGCAGGAAGTCCTAATTGAACGACAAGTTGCACGCCACATGAGCTTATTTCGGAATTGACAGCGTTTAAAAAGGGTGTTTGAAGAACCGACCACGTAGAGCTCTAGCCAGAGATTCAAGCTTTCGAATGATTACCAACATTTCTATGAAAATTTCTCGTACAGCAAATACAGTCGAGTATTTTACATGAAAACTATCACTATTTGCTCCAGAATAAAAAAATAACAGTTCAGATCGCGTGAAATCTCTCACCACAACACTGACACTTTTCAGTTTAGTGAGAAAAATTCCAAAAACTCTCGAGAATGACCTCGTAAAACAATCTGAGGGGATCAAGTGAATGTGGTACATCGGTAGCGAGGGTAAAAAGCACATACCGTGATCTCTGCGTTTTTGACGGTTTTCATCTCTTCACAGTTCGATGACTCCTGCAATCTGTCGACTAACACGCGGCACAAAGAAAATCCCTGAAATTTGCTCTGATAAGGAAAAATCAACGCTTTTCGATTAAGATCACACGTTACGACACCTAGTAAGTGTTCATTCCACAACTACTCCAGAACTCCATAGATAAGAGCGGCCTCGGCTGGATTAAATAATACTTAATAGTATCCTATTCTGAACCGTTTGTATAATAAGAAAAACCCTCTGCGTACAGCGCCACTTCCGGCTGGCGGGCGGTTCGGACGGCTAGGAAGAGAGGCTGTGAGCGCGTGCTCTAATGCCAATATGTTTGTTTTATAAGGTTCATATAGAAATGAATAGAAATAACAATGTAACAAAAAAATAATTAATAATAAATAAGATAACCCTTTGCGTACAGCGCCATTCCGGCTGGCGGACGGTTGGGACGGCTACGACGAGAGGCTGTGGGCGCGCGCTCTAATGCCAATATGTTAGCTTTATAAAGGAGTTCATTTTTTTTTCGTGATCAGATAGAATTTCTTTGCTATTAAATGGCCAAATATCATAGAACAAACCTTAATAAGATCATTTTCATCAGGAATAACGTAAAACTACCCTATTTATCATAAACAACTTCAATGGGAAAAACCAAGTGCGTGTGAAAAGGCTTTATTTAGAACCTTTATCAAACATTTCTATGATATTTTCTTTATACCTACCCACAATTCTTGTTGGAAATACTTTTACAGAAGTCCTTTCGATGATAATTCAATTATTTTTGGCAAAAAAAAAACACTTATAAGAATAAAAATCTAACTAGGTAATCCTAAAAAACCGCTTGAATTAGAGAAATTATATTGTGATTACAAGACGTCATCTTTTATTTATTATTAGATCGTACTACGAAATTCTTTTCAAGCAACAAGTTGAGTATTGGAATCAGAATTTTTCAAGCTATCGACTGAGTACAAAAACATCAAGAAAACAGGAGAAAACGATCGATAACAGCTGGGGAATATAATCCTTTTAGCAAGTAGATGGCTTTGACCTTTGAAAAAGGGAAGATTTTGAGAAGCATTAGCATTAATATTGCTAAAATCACTCATACAAAGGCATCATCAGCGATATTTCAGCATCTTTTGAGATAATGTACCCTTGAGAACTCAAACAACTCAAATTTGTATTAGAGCACGCATCACTCTTCATAGCCGTCCGAACAGCGCGCCCAGCCGAAAGTCATATTAACCCTAATTGTCCGCAAAAGGTTAATAAACAATAGTATTGACAAAATAAGACAAAGAAATAATAATATTGAAATAACAATCGGATCTAATTAAACTAAATAACAATTAATCAAATTGCAGATCAAATAATATTTCTTTTGTTTTAACCCGCTTATAGCGATGGTTTGATGTTATAAATATATACCCATTGATCTGGAGCGATCTCGACATTAAACACAGTCGCGCTGACAGATATTGGGTATTATAGATCAAATATTATTCTTTCTATTATTATATAATATATTATATTATTTTATATTATATATTTTTATTATTCTTTTTATTATGTTTATGTCGAGACCAACTACCCGGGCCAGGCCGTTGAGGTTGGCGGCTGACAGATAGGTGCGCTGTAGCGTAGAAAGAGCGATGTGCAATATGGGCGTCAGTAGTGTAACGGATAGAGCACGTGCTCCCGGAAAGAGTGAGGTGCGGGTCCTAGTCCCGCTTGACGCGAAAGTTTTGCACTCGCTCTACATCAATGGGTATATAATTAAATTGTATTGATTAATATGGTAATGATAATAATAAATAAATAATGATAAATAATAAAAATGATAATAATAAATAAATATATAATGATAAATAATAAATAATGATAATAATATATAATGATAAAAATGGATAATAATTGAACTTAATTAATTGAACTAAATTATATCAAATAATAATATAATGAAACCAAGACAATGATAAAATGATAACATGATAGCACGTTTACTTCACAGTAGTTCTGATAAAGATTAACCTCGAAAAGATTTTAAGCATTCTCGCGGATTCAGTTGAATGTTTGGAGGAGGGTTTGAAAACAGTCGACGAGATGGGTTTCTACATATTCACTACCAGCCGTAATCTGTCGGCTGAGAAAAAATTGTAATAACCCGCTAGGGACCACAGGTGAGGGGCAGATGGCGTCACGCCGCCACTCGCGCGGCAGTCGCCGCCACCAAGCTCGCGATTGGAGCACGCAATCTTCCCAAGGTCGTGTAATTTCGTAATAAAACAGGCTTTTTAGCAACTTGAAAAAGAATTTTGCCTCTAATAAACGATGGAATAAGAATGATGAGACTTCAGTAGGGCTATTTTTGCTTGAAACGTAGCGAAACGAACGCAAAACGAGGCTTGTACGTCAGAAATGATACTGCAGATTGCAATGCAGTGTCACTACATCGTGTCTACCGTCGGGTCGTTTTCGATTACTAGCATACCTAGGAGTTCAGACATCCACAGAGGTCGAAGAGACTTTATTCTATTGCATTATGGGAAATGTGGAGTCATGGATCGCGAACAATTATGGCGAGTCCGCTTTCTTCTGCTACGGCCCTGCTCCAACTGCATCTGCTGGGCACACGCCAGGATATCGAAAATAAGGTGGGCCGGACACGTGATGCGCTTCAACGACAACCGATGGACGAGAGCCGTTACCGACTGGATTCCTCGGGTCGTCAAGCGCTCTAAAGGAAGACCACTGATTCGCTGGTCCGATTTCTTCACGAAAGCGATAGAAGAAAGATATGATGCTCAGCGAATCCCTAGAGCGAGGAGGACCCACTGGGCTACTCTTGCACGCGGTAGGAAAAAATTGAAGTGTTGCTGGTACCCGCTCAAGTCACTCGACGATCAACGGGACGACAGATGATACAGGTGACAGGTGATGGGCAATGATTTTTTATTTTATCCCCTTATATTAGTCCGTTGAGGATGCGCCACGCATTCGTCGTCAATTTGTGGCCTCGCTTGAGGTGATTGAATGGAATGGAGTTTACAGTAACTCGTGGTGATCTACCCCCCAATCGGGTTAGTGCTGCTTTTGATCGCGGGCAAGTTTGCGTCCAGTTTACCGAACCCAGTATGATGGATGACTTGGTATGTATATAACCTATCTATCACTATTTGTTATCAATCCGCAATCATTTTATTTGACCGCCTATTGCGATTTTATGATGTTTCTATAAACCCAGTATGTGGAGTGCTATGCAAAAACATCTGCGTCAGCCGGGATTCGAACCCAGATCTCACTCTTTCCGGGAGCGTATGCTGACCGTTGCACCACCGATGCTCGTTTTACACAGCACTCTTTTTACGCTATAACGCGTTATCTGTCAACAGTGGCGCGGGCAGCCACCATCGGCATTGAACCCACCTTTGCTGACAGATATTGGGTATCAATAATCAGTCGGACTTCATTTATTTGACCACCTCTTGCGGTGGTATGTTCTTGTAATATACCCGATAATGTAGAGTGCTGTGCAAAAACATTTGCGACAGCCGGGATTCGAACCCAAATCTCACTCTTTCCGGGAGCGTATGCTTTCTTTCCGGGACTATTTGTTATGTTATGGGCGAATATGTTGTTAAGGATTGTTAAATAAATGATCGCCTGTGTTACGATATTACCATCTGAGATATGGTGTGATTTGCTGTATCGGTGATTCGAGGGCATCGAGTAAAAACAAAAAGATAACATCAAGGAAAACTACAGTGAAGTGTTGTGGTAACGGATCAAACCGACAACCTTCCTTCCTGAAGGACAGGTGCCGAGTGGCAGAGTGAAGTGCGCGACACCTAGAGTCTCAGAGGGGAGTGGGGGTTGAGCCGTCTCCATGGTGGGTGTAGGAGGCTTTGCCAGTCGGACACGCCTAGTTTGGCTCAGCGGAAGTCAACCAATTAGGGTTTTTTTTTTGGAGAAATCAGACCAGAGCAGAGCTAGGCCCTGTCCCACACACTCTCTGGCAGTCAACAAGCAACGCCCTATGCAACGCCACAGCCAGGCTATCCTCGAGATTGCAAGGAGATGTGCTCAACCAGTATTCTACGACGTTTAAGAAGAAGGCGATGAAACGAGCTGAATGCTAGAACTACTGAGATCTGCTCAGTGAGAAAAAGACCGTGTGAAGATGGATCAGAAGGGAAAGAAAAGAGGTAAATGCTCTTCTTCATCAACTACCTCGAAATGAATTTCATCTTCGGCTCAACTTATCCTCGATAGTATGGCGTGTCGAACAGCGTTGAAGCTGGCCGGAACATCAGATCTTTGCTCAAGTGAGAATGTCATTTACGAGATGAGGAAAACACCTGGCATCGACTTTCAGTCTGTGCGCTGTACAACGCTACGTGACCTTTCATTCTGCTAAGGTAGAGACCAGAAACCTGATGCATTTGCTAAGGCAGGGTTGTCGTAGAGTGAAAAGATGGGCACGGAGTTCGGTATTTAGTGTTTTACTCACAACACCGTCGATGGTCAAACGCTCCTTAAGCCGCTCGGATCTACCAACTTATTGTCCTACTAGAACTGAGTGATGAGCCTCAGGCGGGAATCAAACCCGCGTTCCATCCTATCCGGGAATACGTGCTCTACCACTAAACCACCGAAGCACATCTGACCGACCACTTATTCTTCAACATCTGTATGTCAGCTATCTGCCAACAACCTTTAACCTAAAGCAAAACCTTTGACAGGTTTCGTCGGTCGTGCGATTTCGTTTATCACAATGGCTGTCAGCTCAACTGAGTTTATGAAGCGAATTCGCATACCCGACCAAACCTGATAAAGGTTGATGGCTGATAGCTAACATAGAGATATTGAAGAATGAGTGGTGGCGCCAAGGTGCTTCGGTGGTGTAGTGGTAGAACAAGCGTCCCCAGATAGGATGGAACGCGGGTGCGATTCCCGCCTGAGACCGCGCTTTTGCTCACCAATTAGTTTTCTTAGGAATATAAGAATGATCACACTTCGAAAGGTGCAATGAGAATACTGGAAATTTCTACCAACTTAGACAAAACCAGTCCATTTTTCGTATACATCGTCTTGGAAGATTTAGTCGGAAACTAATCTGTCCATAAGCATTGCGGAGATCGCTCAACATTAGTTTGCATAGCTGGTGCTCGGTGTCACGAGCGAGGTCATCATGATAGTGAGTTGCCAACCGTCGATTTTCACAGCCATGTTTTTCCAATCCTTTGCTCTCAAGACTTATGGAGGATGGCAATTAATAACTCTAGCAAATAGTATACCCTTGTTGAGCTCCTCTTATTACGTCAATTGTAATACTGTCAAAAATTGTTTGGGCTGGAAAATCCTCAAACAGCTCATAAAAAATCCTTACATATTGATCAGGGAAGCCCTGTATGTTTAGAGTTTCTGGACTGCTTCTATTTCAACTGAATCAAAGACCGTAGACACAGGAAATTTCTTGCACTTGCACGAAACTTTGATGAGTTTTGCTATAATGTGACCATGATCGGAGTACTGAATTGTTTTCAAAATCCTTCTTGTCCGCACAGCTATTCTTCGCTCAGTGTTCTTCCAATTGTGATTAGGATGACTCTGAATTAAAAGTGATAGAAAGACAGCGAGTAGACTGGGCTATGGTTGCCCATGTCGTTAACGTCCTTCTTTTTGAACAATAACACGACACGCCTGATTTCCAGTGACTAAGGAACTTGTATTCAGGCAGGCGTGGGGAACCGAGCTGCAGTCCTGATGAAGACTGGCGAGAGATTCATTGGTGTTCGGTCTTATCCTGTCTGGACCGGGTATTGTACAACTTTTCTCCAACGAAAGAGCATGCTGGATTTCCGAAAAGGAAAACCATTAGAACCGCAAAAACATTCTCCTTCATTTGAACGACAGTAAGAGGAGACGGCTGATGGAGAAATCCAGGTAGCTTTTCCGAATGAGTTCCTATTTCCTTTATAGGAGGTGGAACGGCTCCGTCAAGGTATCGGACTCCAATCATCCTGGTTGGCCATGATTGTTGCACTATTTACTCCGAAAACTCCTTTTATCGCTTTTCTGCACTGTTTTGGAAGGTTGAAAGTCGGCTACCTGCAATTCGTGCCACAAGCACGAGGCACGCCACGTATCCATGCATCCAACTGGGTAGTAATCCTTTTATGGTAGAGATAGTGACAATCTTCGTTTCATACACTTGATCCTAGATTAACTGTACTGTGAAAAAAGCTTCCACTCAAGTGTGCGACCTTCCCAACCGACCTTTCACACGACCTACATGAAAAATAAATGCTGCTGTTGGTACGGTTAGAATAATGATCCATCTTGAGAACCTTCTTTGATAACGAAAATGACATTGAATCAAGAATAGGGGTATTAAGCTGACAATAATCGTACCAGCGAGTGAAAACAGCTAACTTAGAACATGGAAAGCTATGGGCACGCCACCAGGAGGGATAATTCTTACTCGGCAACAAGTAGAGGCACGATACCTGGTGCTTGATCGCCTAAAACCATATGGTGACCACTCTTTTAACCAAATCTTAGTAGCTAAAAGAATATCAATATTTTTCCATAAAACTTGTGGATTTGTGTACTTTCTTTGCTTCTTGAGCACAAACACATGGAAAAGAACTCCTACACGGCAATGCTAAAGAAGATATAAGTGGTAGCCGCTTGAATGACTCCATGGTAAGGTGAGTGAAAAGTTGAGATATGTTGTTTCAGTTCTTTCTAATGAGGAGGGGACATAAAAAACCGACCTCATTCGCCGGAGAGAAACTTTTCATAGGAGTGTTAGTGACCACAAAGCTGAGACTTAAGGCTACAGTTCGACGTCGCTGGTTCTTCAAAACACCTCTATAACTTGTAGCATTCAGATCACAAGTCATGTTTCACACTCGCCTTTCGCCTTCATTTCTATCGTGCGTATGATTCGCTGGAAGCTGAAAAGCATATCGTTGTGCAGAAAAATTTCCGTAGTATCTTACGCAATTGTTCTATCTGGAGGTTTTTTCAAAGCGAAGGAAAAATTCTTAACTGAATGTCAAAGTATGCCGTCTCGCCTCGCTCCGTCCCTGGCACGGCGCTCGCCTAGTCGAATAACCTGCAAGAATGTAAAACTCGATCTTATTTTTCCTGCCGCACTGAATTTCCAGAATGTACAGCATACTGATAAAAAAGAAAACATCACGTTATCAGATGATTAATAATAGTCCAAAGAAAGAGCCCAGTTCGCTGAGGTTTAAAGCACAAATCAAAAGACCATGAAAGATCTAGAAAATTAAAGGAGCTTTTCATAAAGCAAACATATTTTTGAGCACTATGAAGCTCCTGCTACAGTTTGAGTAGTAGAACTCTGAAGCAGGGGGTTTGTCCAGCAAAATATAAGCGAGATAAGAGATGAA
This sequence comes from Parelaphostrongylus tenuis, assembly GCA_019055375.1. NCBI lineage: Eukaryota > Metazoa > Nematoda > Chromadorea > Rhabditida > Metastrongylidae > Parelaphostrongylus > Parelaphostrongylus tenuis. The sequence goes on from JAHQIW010006538.1 coordinate 34,829, forward strand.
AACACCCAATTTTATGAAAGACAATTTTATTTTGAATGTTATAGCGTTATAGAAGTGTGCTTCTTAAATCCGACGTTAAGCTATAGCCTTGAGCTATGAATAGTTCTTCATCTGCAAATGAAATCGGTTTTTCATTTGTTTCCTCCTATTCAGGAAGAAGAAAGGAAAAATATGCACGTTTTCTTTTCTTGAAACGGTTACACAATCATGATATGACAAGATGTTTTGAGATTTTTATGAGATCTGATTTGGCACTTATACAGTACTGAAGGGACCGCTTTCGCCTTTGCAGTCTCCACGTGCCACGTCAGACGTCATAAAAGGCTCAAAACATGTTTTCATGTTATCAGGCTGTTCTTGTTTTTGAAGCGAGACGAAAAAACAAACTGAAGGATAGCAGTAATGGGGAGCAGAAAAAAAAGCCACTATGAAGACGAATCATATAAAGTGCTAAACAGTACAGATACAACTGAATACTGATATCGCATATACGCATCTGAGGAGCAAGTACTGACAGGAACGAAAACGAGCACCATATTGAAATAATTTACCGTACTAAAACGCATAACGTCTATCAAACTTCGCATGCGGATGTGAATTTGAACTGCTTGAATTTAAATTTCAAAAATACGCTAATTAACTGTTCGTTCATGAAAGAACGCAAGCATAATTATTGAGCGTCTTGACACTAGTGGAGAGTTGTGGTAGCATATATTTTTTGAACCTAATCCTAAGCTTGAGCGAGCTCTCCTAAACTCTTATCCAAACAATCAATTCATAAAATACTTCAGAAATTCGTGGGATTACAATCTCCACAGAGGCCGACATCTTCATGTGCAAGCTGCACCAGCGAAACGTGACAGTTGACTTGGTTGTACAGAAGACTATGAGAGTGATTTCGTAATACGCCGGATAAGGAGAATAGTATGACGAAATACCTATGTAGAGGGCACTAGGGACATATGATGATACGGGATAGGGATGAGTATAGATCAAGACAGGGAATTACGATACTCACTAAATCTTCCGTTTCGAGTTGTTTCTTAAGACCACAGCTCAAATTTCAATATGCCTGGTAATCAGTTTTTGAGCCATGCATGTCAGTGGTCTATCAAAGGGGGCTGACTTATAGAGCCCACTCTTACTGAATCGTTTAGACCATCGTCGTAAATAGTCAATAAGTGAAGTTAGTAATAGTGAGTAATGATAATGACATCGATAATAGTGAATAGTTAGTAGAAATTTAAATAACAATGTTTAGTAACCTGAACATTTCGAAGGAATAGAAAGAAAATTATTGTGAGTTATACAGAAACTGACCTGTACGAACGGTTTCTATCTCACATAGTCCTGGAGAATGTTTTGGCCATCTTTTCAAGATTTGGTAACAAAATCATCCGTGCCAACGGTTTGGCAGACATGCGTGTTTCGGCGGTCTCGCCTTCATCAGTCCGTCTCGCTTTCTCGGCTACTCGCCCCTTATCGCAGAGAACAAGCATCGAACAGTGGTGAACTCTCGCCAAGTGAAAAATGGCAATTGAAAACATTCTTAGAGACTATTTATGAATGCTTTAGAGAGGTTTGATATAAACAGTCGATTGAAGAAGATCCTACTGTGTGTGGGCAATTTAATAATGGCTCATGAAGAGCCTTTTGAGGGATTGTTTTATACGAGAAGGTTGATAATTTCCAATTTCCTTGATATAGTCAAATTGATTTTGTACTGTTTTGTACCTGAGGTCGCCATGAATGAATTACGAAACTGTTTGTCCTGTGCAACGTAGACAGCGTTACAGTATGACTGTTCATAGAGACCTTGCAACACAGTGAATGAAACGTTTATCAAACTAAAGGTCTCAAAAAAAAACTGAAGAGTTAATTGAAACGTGTAGCAGCAAGTGGCCTAACATATGTTGCAGGATGCTTCAAACCTGAGCACCGTGGTCAACTGGTTATAATGCTCGCCGCGGTGTGCGAGGAGTTGAATTCCACCTCCCAACACCCTTCGGCCACTCAACAATGAACGTTCTATGGCTATCATCGAGATTGCAAGCAGACGCCCTCATTCAGAGTTCCACGACATTCAAGAAGAAGACGAAGAAAGCGACTGAATGCTAGAACTATGAGAATCCGCACCAGCGAAGAAGAACTCTGTGAAGACGAAAAATAACGGGTCAGAAGTGCTTCACACCTTGTGCGCTTATCAAGTCCTAGTATTAATAACAGACATAAGTATTGTGCCGTGAAAACAACATCTCCTACAGGTCGATCCTAGTGAACGTCGTGCGAGCGACCGGCGCTACGCCGCTTTCTACCAACGGCTGTCCCCAAAGAGTTAAATGAAGTGAGGAGGGATAAAATCTCTAATAAGCCGATAAGTTGAGGGGGGCGAACGGAGTCATTGTTGTTGAAGAAGAGTTACCGACTGGTAGAATAGACTATAGAATTTTTAGAGTCTTTGCAAAGGAAATTTGATCTTATAAAGCTGCTCTCATTGGTGCTGCAATGACTGCGAAAAAACACATAATGTAAAACGCTATATATTCAAGCTAGCAGGTTTTTTTTTTCGCTTATCCGAGGACGAATGAAAAAGCGGCCCCTTTCGCTGAACAAAGATTTTTCATTGCACTTTTTGTAATCGTTGAGAAGCTTCGATCTCCACCTACTGTGCTACGCAGCCGTTCTTTGATAGAAACCTTTTGAAAAACTGTATCAGAAAGGAAACATTTGTGTTTCACACACGCATACCTCTAGCAGGACAAAGCTCTTTCCTCAAATTGTAAACAAACATTCGATTGTGTGAGCTTCCACAATTCTGACGCTGTACTCATGAAGATCAGCGGCTTGATGGTCTAATTTGCTCACGAAAAGCGTAGAAGGAGGATGTGGAGTTCAACAAAACGTACAAAGAGACGAACTAGCTGGGCTACTTGTAAACGCGACGGGAAGAACTGGAGTTTACTTCTGTCCGCTCGAGATACTCAACGATTAACGGGACCACGGTCGATACAGGTGATTGTCAATTTAGAGCTTCACCTTCTAGATGAAAGATGTGATGTGGTCACGCGGATGATTCTCAAGGAACGAAAGTTATGATTAATTCCAGTAACAAAGGATGAAGGATAAAGCTCTTGGCGCTGATCAGTCCCTGAAGGATGCGCCATGGAATCGTCCTCAATTTTTAACTTCGTCTGAGGTGATTGAATGCATATCCGGCCTTTATAATGACTCGCGGTTGCCTCCCGCTGCAACAGTCAGTGTTGCTTATCTTCTCAGACAAGTCTGAGAGCAGCCTGGTACGAATTTACCGACCCCGGAGGGATGGATGGTATGGTGAGACATGAGCGCGAGATCGAATCATTGACCTCGTGTTAATTTCAATACGTTAAAATAATTTAGTCCTAGGATGCTCTCTATCTATATGAGTTCTACTTGACTTGCAGTGATAGCAAATCAATGAGGTCCGGAGTGATCTAACCACTTTACACACAGTGTAAATTGTTCAGAGCCGATTCCCTTATACATAGGGGTTTGGTTGAACGGAAAGGTACATACCACTACTGATGAGGCTTCACATGAACAAGCTGAAACGTACGTCTAGCACTAGTGGTGTCATATTTCACCTTATCAATGGTTTGAAGTATGCTGCCAGGATATACAAGTTTCTTGAACTTAGCGGCTACGCGTGGTTTTGAGGGTTTTTACTGTTAGCTGAGAATTAATGCAAAAACATTTATGACTCCTCTGACATTTGGAATCACCAAAAAGACGTTGTTGTCGTTAAAGCAGAGAGGTGTTTGTAGTTTGTAGCAGAATGAGTAATGGCAAAACGGGCGCCAGTAGTGCAATGGGTTAAAGAACGTGCTCCCTGACAGAGTCAGATGCAGGTTCGAGTTTCGCCTGACCTAGAACTTTTGCACATCACCCTACATCAGTGAGTATATCTATAGCATTACGCCTCCACTAAAAGCTGTCAAATGGAAAGAGTTCTATCTGTAGCTTAATGAAAAAACGCTACAGGTAATCATGATCAAATAGATATGCCTGATGGGTACTATTCCGTTATAAGGGAGCAAATGAAAAACCGATGTCATTTGCTGGAGAGAAACTTTTCATAGGATTTTCAGTAACCAATAGGAAGCTGATATTTCAAGCTACAACCACCCGTGGCCGTTTCTCGAAAAAATTTTTTGACCTTACTACAAAAGGAGATTTCTTGCTTTGCAGACGCGCATATTTCTCGCCGGACAGAGCTCTTTCCTATCAAAGATTACTAATTGCCAAAAAAAAGAGCTCTGTCCGGCGAGAAATATGCGCGTCTGCGAAGCAGGAAATTTCCATTTTAGTAAGGTCAAAAAAGTCTTTTCGAGAAACGGCCGCGGATAGTTGTAGCCTGAAGTCTCAGCTTCCTAATGGTTACTAACATTCCTATGTAATGTTCTTCTACCGAATGAGATCGGTTATTTATGTCCCTTTAATACCACAAGGAACCCCTAATGAGATCCGGTTTTTTCAAGTTTTATCACAGTCGCTAAGTTCATAGTATATACTTGATACGCCGAAACACGAGAATATTATAATCGTATTTACTTAAACAGCTGTTGTTTCCGGATTCCGGCTTCATCTGAGGAGTCTTCAGGCTTTTTTTTGGTTCATCACGGAAATTACGAACTACTGAACAATGCCGAAGTTGATATTGGGGTTGGCAAGAAATTTTCCGAACTTTTTCGTTCTTGTTGGTCATTTCTCATGCTCAAGATTTCTCATGTTTTTTCCTGCTTTTTTCAGCAGCGTTACGATGTTTCAAATGTACGTAAATGAACTGGGTGATGAGCAAAAATCCGACCTGAGACAGGAGTTGAACCCGCGCTTCACCTATACCGGGGCGCATGCTACCACTACAAGTCCGAAGCCATCGCTTCCCCACCAGTCATTCTTCGGTATCTCTATCATAACTATTAGCCACCAACCTTTAATAGGTTTGGTCAGCTAAGCAATATCGCTGTGTAAATCCACTCAAGCTGACAGTCATTGTCATATTGATACTCAATATTTCTCACCTTCTTTTAACTGCTTTTACCCGCAGTGTTTTGATATTTCAAATGGCTGATAGCTGTGATAGAGACACTGAAGAATGAGTGGTGGTGAAACGGTGTCTCTGTGGTGCAGTGGTAGCACGCGCCACCGGTAAAGGTGAAATGCGGGTTCAACTCCGGCCTGAGATCGCATTTCTGCTTATCAACCAGTTCTCTTTAGTACATTTAAAACATCATAGTGTTGCGGAAAAAGCAGTAAAAAATATGAGAAATATTGGGTATTAATACCACAATGACTGTTATTTGACTGGATTTACAAAGCGATATTGCTCAACTGACCAAACCTATAAGAGGCGTTAGTGGCTGATAGCTATGATAGAGACACTGAAGAACGAGTGGTGGTGAAATGGTGCCTCTGTGGTGTCGTGGTAGCACGCGCCTCACGGTATGGATGAAACACGGGTTCAACTCCCATCCGAGGTCGAGTTTTTGCTCACTACTCAACTCCTTAGGTATTGTTCATACACTCACGTTTCTATTTTACTATCGCTTGGAGCAGCTTTTTGCAGTTATTTTGATATACGAAACTTATACATTAATTTTATGATGAGATTATCTGAAGAGCAAAAACGACTGTTCATGCTACACGAGTACCGCCGCGTTGGGTACCAGCTGCTGCTCTGCTCGCAACGATACTCGCGTAGCGCCAGCAATCGTTTTTGCTCTCGGGAGAGTTCCATCTTAGAACAAATTTATAAGTGTCATATATGAAAATAACTACAAGAAGCTGCTCTAAACGCTGGTAAAAACAAAAATTCAAATGCATGAAAAATAATCAACAGAAACGAAAACGTCCGGAAAATAACCTTCCAACTCAATAGATAGCCGACCGCGAAAATTCCTGAAAGATGTAGCAGCAAGACACTTTTAACCCATCATAGTTGCAGTTTCTGGAAGTGCTCCATGTTAGAAGGATTAAGGATAGAAAACCTCTTGACGTTTATCAATCGCTGAGGGATGCGCCATACATTCGCCTTCGATTTTTAGCCTCGTCTGAGGTGACTGAATGCATATCTAACCTTAAGAATGACTCGCAGTGGTCTCCCGCTGCATCGAGTCAGTGCTGCTTATCCCTCCAGACAACTCTGACACCAATTCGGTACCAATTTACCGACCCCCAGGGAAAAATGGCTTCGCGAGCCATAGGGCAGGGATTGAACCATCGACCACGTGAGCGTCGCAGGGCACCTCTAACCACTGCGATACACGCACCCCTCTTCGATCTTAGCTGAGCGATTTTGCGCTCTCTGCTATTTTTCTGCCCCAGTGAACGTCATATCCGACATTCGTCCATGAAATCTCACGTTACCATCCCATACCACGTTCTTCTGACGTTATTAGTTGCTCTACTCGTTTCGTTTGAACTAGCTACTTTCGTACATTCTTAGAGTGCCTTCCTATGCAAATTTCTTGTGGGGTCGATGGCCGAGTGGCTAGCGATGCTCGGTACGGCTCAACGTGGGGTGATCATTCTCCTTCAGCACTCTGCGGCAATCAATAACGAACGGTCCACCCAGCCTGGCTATCCTCGAGATTTCAAAGAGACCTGCTCTACTAATCCCTCAAGCAAGCAACGACAGGAAGCGAATGCTAGGAGTGCTGGAACCATGAGACTCGCAAAGCAAAAAAAATCAAGAGGGGACAAACGAAAAACCGACCTCATTTGCTGGAGAGAAATTTTTCAAAGGAATGTTTGTGACCATTCGAAAGCTGAGACTTGAAGCTACAGGTCACGTCGTCGGTTTTCGGAAAATACCCTTTTATAACGCTGTAAAATTCGCACAAACTATATCTTAGACGCGCATATTTCTCCCCTGACAGGGCTCTTTCTTTGATCTACTTACAGTTGTTCGATAGCTCAATCGAATTCGATTCCACACCATGCTTATTTACTGAAAAGACCGTTTCTCCTAAACGCGACAGGTAAAATGAGTTGAATTCCCATCTGCAATCAAGGGGTCTTTGGCCAATTCACGTGCTCGCGCGTGAGGCGCCAACGTTCGAGGCGCAATGGCCATTGATTTTTCGGGCATATGAACGTGCAGAGATATGTCGCGTCAGCAGTTCACGTGACGCCTCACGCACACGCACGTGAATTGGCCAAATATCCCCCTTGCTCACACATGCGAATTCAATTTAATTTACCTGCTGCGTTTCAGAGAAGCGGTCTTTTCTGGATCAAAGCACAGCGTTGAATTCAAATTCGATTACGCTATCGAATGATTGCTAATAGTCTAGGGAAAGAGCTTTGTCCGGCGAAAAATATCCGCGTCTGAGACATAGTTTGTGTGGATTTTACAGCGTTATAAAAGGGTCTTCGAAAACCGGCGACGTGGAGCTGTCGCCTGAAGTCATAACTTTCGTATGGTTACTAACACTCCTAGGAAACTTCCTCTCCAGCGAATGAGATCGGTTTTTCATTTGTCCCCTTCTAATCAGAAAGAACAAAAAAAAAACTGTGATGCGGGTTGATAAAAGTTCGTTGTTGATGCCGAACTAAACGGTAATCCACTTTGTCTTCTCATATGCTCAGTTTCTGCTTCGAGCAAACTAAGAATCTGACAGTGATGGTCGCTTTCTCGCGATCGATGTGATCTACCCAATTTTCGTATATATTGGTTATTTAGGTGATTGGATTTCACACGACAGCTGGTTCAATCCAAAATCGAAGTCGCATTGGAGAGGTGCAACGTGAGCATATGTGTCAAATCTGTGGCGTTGGTTAGTTATATTCTTCGGAAGTGGTCATTTTTGCCTTTCGTAGACCGTGGACCCACGATCCCTGCGTCTCTAACCTTCAACGCGTCGCGTTCTAACCGTGGTGTTCCAATGGCGCCTGCCATTACCGGATGCAGTACAGTGGGAGTTAAACGCCACTGTTAGACGCAACGCATTGAAGGTTAGAGAGTCAGGTACCGTGGATCAACGGTTCCGTAAGAGTTAGGCTTCTGTTGGAGTTCAGGTGTGAACTCTAAAATTCCTTAGTTCACTTATTTCTTGATGATGAAGACATTAGTTTTGAATTTTGGCGGTCGATTAATGTAGACATAGTAAACGAGATGGGCGCGTGAGTGCAGTGATTAGAGTGCCCTGCGACGCGCTGGTCGTTGTTTCGATCTCGCCCGCCCAGGGCTTATCAAGACGTTTATTCCTCAGTCGTCGACGAATCGGTATCAGACTTGTCCGCGAGGTTAGCAGCACTAACTTGATACCTCGGTAAGCCACTTTGAATCATTGTAAAGGCCAGATATGCATCCAGTCACCCCGAGCGATGCTACGGATGGAGTTGAATTCATGGCGCACCCCCAGGGATTAATCAACCCCGAGAGCTTTATGCTTTTTTGTATCAAGCGAGAATCTCTGGAAATTATTTAGCTATGTTGACACAGCAAGAAAATTTCTTCAAATGTCAGTGTATCTTTTTTTTCCACTGGATTTTCTGAAGCTATCGGCGTTGATCAATCCATGGGGAAGCGCCATGCTTTCGTCTTCAGTTTTAAGCTTTGTTTGAGGTGATTGAATGCATATTTGGCCTTTACAACGACTCCTGGCGACCTACCAATGTATCAAGCCAATGCTGCTTATCCTCCCAGACAAGTCTGGCACTAATGCACCTACCCCGGAAGGATGGAGAGCTCGGTGAGCTTGAACGCGAGATCGAACCATCGAATGATCGATCGTGTGTGTTGCAGAGAACCTCTAACCATTGTTTCGCAAACGTTCTATCTTTTGTCATCTCGAAAGTATATGTAAGTTACTTTCATTATTATTTGAGCCAACTTGTTATGTGGTCTGGTAAGGGCTCTTGTACAGCCCGATACGTGTACGTGCACGTGTATCCCTACAACCTCCCAAAGCTATTCGGCAACCAATAACGAATGCCCTACGAAACTCCCCAGTCTGGGTATCCTCTAGATTGCTAGAAAACGTCCTTGGCTAGAGTTCTACGACGTTTGTGAAGATGATGAAAGCGAGAAGGCGAATCGAATGCTAGAAGTACTGGGATGAGCACAGTAGGAAGAAAACTGTGATGCGGATAAAATAAAGAAAGGAGAAGAATTTTAGTGTTGAATTTTACTTATCTAAATTTGTTTTCTTTTGGCTAGTGGTTAAGAGAGAGGCAAAGGTTTTGTGCTTGGCAGTTTTTGTGGACTTTTATTATGTATTGATAATCATTTGGGTTTTCAGATTGGTTTCTATGCTGAGTTCGAGGATATGGTTCTTACGATTTCCACGAAGATTTCCACTATTGAGACAACATAATAATTCAAGTAAGTCTGATTACTTCATTCGTACAAACCGCTTCTTATTCTTGTTTCTTGAGTTTAGATAACAGTTTTTTGAGTCTTCTTTGTTATACGGGAATGAAAAATGAAATGCAATGAGAAAACAACCCCTTTTGTTGGATAAGAATTTTTCGTAGAATTGTTGGTAATCGAAAGCCCATATTTCTGACCATTGCGCTACGTGGTCCTTTTTTAAGAAGACCTTTTTATAACGATTTAGCAGAACGAAAACATTTGTGTTCCACATACGCATAGTATCGAAGGACAGAACCTTTTTCTAAAATTGTTAATAATCATTCGATATCGCAAGTGTCGACGATTTCAATGCTGTGTTTATATGGCTAAGAGAATTGACGTGGTGAGCAAAAAACACGACCTCAGGCGGGAATCGAACCCGCGTTTCCTCCTATCCGGGGACGCGTGCTCTAACATTAATTACCGAGCACATTTGCCCGACCATGTGCTTATTTTTGTGCTGTGCGCTGCTGTGCTTATTCTTCAAAAAGACCGTTTCACTGTAGTGTGGTAGGGAAAATAAAGTGAGTTTCACATGCGCCGCGCATTTGTTTGTCGGTTAGTATGTAGGCTGGGTGTCTGCTGATCGTGGATTTGATACGGCGTTTGGCGACCGACCTCGTTGGCGCTACTCACACTTGGAGTGCAGTTTTTGTCATTTAGTTGGGTTTTTTTTCCTCAGTTCAAGAAAATTTCAGAGAAAACGAATAGTTTTTGGTACTAGGAGATTTCCTCTACACGTTCATTGCACAGTCGTCGTTCACCGCCGGTGCAAAACATAATTTTATTTTGAATGCTACGTTATAAAAGGGTCTTTTTCCTAAAGGATACGTAGCGCACTAGCCACAAATTCAAGTCCTTGGATGATTACTAATACCTCTGTTGACGTTCTTGTCCAGAGAGAGGGTTCGTTTCTTCATTTGTCCCCGGATTACATAGATAAACCGGTTTTTTTTACTTTTTTTCTTGAGATTTCTCGTAGATATCTAGTGCAGCGTGTACTTTGATAAGGAGAGAGTTATTTTTTTGAGCAAGAAGTCTATACTTGTGTTGTATCGGCCGTGACTCATTACTTTTCATTTCTTTTCCACGATGCAATTTGCTGAACCCTGTATGGAGTCCATAGAAACATGTATATTGATTAATTGCCGCTTAAATCTGCGCTTAGGTTACCGTCGTTTCTCACCGCAAGGTTGTGTTCTTTATTTGGTCTGCTTTCTGTATTACCAGTTCAATTATAGAGCATAAGGAAGCCAGTTTTTCTATTTCAGATGAAATTTATAGTAGAATTTTTTTTATGTTTATGAACAGGATTTCACCATTCGACGTGAAGATATTAAGACTTTCTATTTTCGTTCTGATTGTTGTCAGCACAGAACTGTGTTTTCTATTTGAGTCTATCTCAGAGTCGTGTACGCCATCGGGAGCACAACTCGTTCCATTATCGACGTTAAAACGTGAAGAGATTGGTCACTCGATATTGCATTGTAAGGAGACGTTACCTCGTGGCTCACCGAAGACTCCACATGACGTCGTCGCTACCGGTGTCTTTATAGCAAAGGTATGCTCAAAGCTTCTAAGACCGGCCGCCTATCAGTCTTGGCACAGGGGAAATAATTCGGTGTTTTTCTTGATGAGCAGAAGCGAAGTTGTCCATCAATTTACTTACAAAGTAAAGCGAATGACGCTATTTGGCCCGTATCACGGTTTTTTTTTGCTATGCGGTTCTAAGTATTTCGAGCATTCAATTCGTCTGCTAGCGCTCATCACTTGCCTGACGATTTTATTTTCAAACATTGCAGTCGACTATTTTGAGACCTCATTCAAGAACTGAAGAATCTGTTGTAATTTAAGCCTTTCATGAGGTCTGTTATGGAAACTTTTCCACTGTAAGACTCGTAACAGACCTCATAGAAGGATCGAAATCCATTGTGAGATTCATCTACTTTGCGAACCCCGTAGAATACTGATCAAACACGTCTCTTTGCAACCTCGAGGATATCCAGGCTGGGGCGCTCCCATTGATTGCCAACGAGTGTTGGAGCAGTGGGGGTTCAGTCATGCGTCGAGCTTCCCCGAGGATAATTAGCCTTTCGGTCAAACGCCCCTAAGGTAGCTAGTAGTAGAATTCATTGGATACCACACTCACTGCAATAAAAAAAGACTGACATTTCGGCGGTTACGTCTTCTTTAGAGGTTTGGAAGCTAAAATTGGCTCACAGTTTGCTTAGTCAGATTCTTTTGTCACCTATCAGGACAACTCGATAAACAGATTCTGTGATTTTTAAACAATTTTTTGGTCTCTCAGGTTTTTCTGTTGGTGATACGAGCGTATCTGGCTATGTAGATTGCGAGTTAATGTGACATTTCCAAGCCCTAAGAAAGCTGTATAGCCGAAACGTTGTTGTAATCTTGATGAACTGAGTTACTCCAGTAGAATTCTTTTATTGAATAGTTCCATAAGTTTTGGCAATGGAGCAATAAACACTAAGTTTACTAGCTAGAAGTAATCAAAACTGTATGATTTCAGTATCATTCAATTACACATTTTCTTGCGAACATTTTGGTATACAACTTGCTTATAATTGCTTTAAGATGGAGCTGTTTTGGAGAACAAATTTGCTTGCTATCTTGTACGAAATGGCTCATAGGAAAAAATTCTACTGAAGCGGCACCCAAGATTAATGGAGTTTCCTGTGGACGACCCGAGCGCAATTGATCCTCCAGACTGTGCTCTTCAGATCTGATCTCGTGAACCTCTCCCTTGCCGTCTTATTTGCAGCCATATCATCGTCCCGAGCTCCATTATTCTTGCGCGCCATTTCACTACCATTTCCCCTATACGCCATTCGTGCATGAATAGTAGCAAGCAGATTTGTATTCATGACAGTTTAATCTCAAAGCAAGTATAGACACGCTGTATTCCAAAATGTTCGCAAGAAAGTGCGCTATCAAACGAAGCCTAAAATCATGGATTTTTAATCTCTTCTGGTTCAAAAATTTGGTGTTTCATTGCTGTAGTGCCAAAACTTATAGAACGACTTAATATGAGTAAGTTCGCTTCTGCTGATCAGAAAAACACAGTGGAAGGCATGTTCATTCCAAGTTCGTTCAAGTTTTTGGATGTTGAATGTTATCATCTGCACAAATTTTTCAGGTGCTTTCGCTTTCGTCATCAGCGGCCGGTGCAATAATGGTTCCTTTGATATCATCATATCTCTGGGAGGCTGCTACAGAGAGACCGACTATAATGTTATTTACTATTGGTGTGGTTCCAAGCAATTCTGTTCTTTCTATAATTCTCATAGACGCTTTGAGGCAGTGATTTTTATTTCGGACTGTTTGCGGACTTTTCAACTATTTTTCAGTAGCAAATACCTTTCTGGCACTGCTGTCGTTTACTCCCTTGTTGTTACACTATTTGGCGAAACGATTTCCTATTAATCTCTACTACAACAATGACACCAAGGTAAGTTCTTTACGTCTAATTTTTATTACTGTGATAGTTTTTCTATGATTTTTTAGGAATTAACCAACCTGGGACGTTTGTGATGTTTTACGCACATTTGACGCTCTAAATTGATTTTTTAGGCCATTTGTTGAAAGCTCCTTAGGCACTTTCAAGGCACTTTTCCACATTTATGCAGCGAAGAGCAGAACGACAATTTTAAAATGATTGTCAACCGCGCTGAGTGATTGCCAGTTAGCACATCAATAATGCTCAGGATTTCTCATATTTTTACTCCTTTTTTTTCGTAGTCTCATGATGTTCCAAACAGATATAAGAGAATTGAGTGATGAGCAAAAAATCGATCTCAGACGGGAGTTGAATCCGCGTTCCACCCATACCAGGGGCGCGTGCTTGCACTACACCATCGGCTCGCATTTGTGCCACCACTCATCCTTCGATATCTTTTTGATAATTATCAGCTACCAACTTCTCTCAGGCGTGGTCGGGTATGCGATGTCGCTTCATATCATAGCTATCAAAGAGATATTGAAGAATAAGTAGTGACGCAAATGTGCTTCGATAAGGGTGAAACGTGGGTTCTATCCCCGTTTGAGGTCGAATTTTTGCTCACCACGCAATTCTCTTACATCAGTGATAATTTCTGTGCGATGACCAGCAGCGTTGAGAAAGGTTGACCAAGTTCTCAACTCTGGGACTAGAAATCTGGCCATTGGAACATTTTGCAATTTTATTTCCTTATGAGCGTGTTTTGACATCAAGATTGGTTCTAGTCAGGAAAGAGGAACCTTGTCCTTCTTTTTAAGAAGTAGTATGTTGTGCCGAATAGGTCGTGGGTTTTTCGTTTTTTCAATATGATTTCTCGAGTGAAATCGCATGACTTTGCTATCGATCAATTGCGCACTTTTGTTGCGAATAATTTAGGTATACAACTTGCTTATGACTAGGATGTTAAGATGCAGCTGTCTTAGGAACAAATTTGTTCTCTACTTAAGCACAAATGGGCTTTTGGGAAAATGTTAGTGAAGGGCGCACACGATTACGGAGCTTGGGACGATGATACGGTCTCAGAAAGACGGCTAAGAAGTGGTTTGCAAAGTTCAGCGCTGAAGTGAACAGTTTGAAGGATCAGTTGCGCTCGGGCCGTCCTCAGAAAACTGCATCTAGCAGTGGCACGCTGGGGATTAGATGCTTCTGTTCAGACACAAGCGCACCGGGGGATAGAGACCCAGAGGGTGGGTTCATGGTCCCTAGAGCGCAGCGTCGCCTCACTAACAGTTTCTCTCTACGCGCCATTCGTGCATGAGTAGCAGGCGAATTTGTTTCCGTGACACCTCCATCTTGAGACAAGATGTTTACCTAAATGTTCACAAGATAATTCGAAATTGAACGATGCCAAAATCATGCAATTTCATTGCAAAAATCGTTCTAAAAGCCAAAACATCACGAGCTTTTTGCGCAACCTATTATTTTGGATAATTTCCCTTTTTTATGAAATACACTTAGGGGCGTTACTAAGTTTTTACTTGTGGGCATAGTTAATCAACTATTTTGAGCTGTCTAGTCTAATTGTTATTGGTATTAGCTTTTTAATATATAAGAAAATCATCTTTATGAGTGATACTTCTGACCGGACATGTGCTCTGATGGCTATGTTATATATTTGAATGGGACTATTGTGGTTTAGCGTCATTTCCGCTTTCCACTGA
>JAHQIW010006539.1:0-26471 GCA_019055375.1 Parelaphostrongylus tenuis
AAGAGAATTCTCAGTTTCTTGTAACAGATCGTTTGCAAGGCAACAGCTGATTTAGTGCTTAACACTTATGATATACGAGTGACATTGAGGTGCAAGCACCTTAACTTCTCCAAGAGCTCCAAGATTTCCCGTCCTTCTCAAATAAAACAGAATCTTTGAAGCAAGTATTTTGACGGATTTTGTTATTCTGAAGCAGAAAGAAATTGCCGAGTGAGGCGAAGTTCATAACAAATTCTAGAATGAAAGCGAGATGAAAAAGTTCACTAACGACATAACCAGTTTGCCCCAATTTACATGTAATACGAGTTAAACTTGTTAAACCTTCTCAATTCTGATAATGCGACACAAAATCGCGACTTTACCCTCCCCCCCCCCCCTAAAAAAGAAAAGCATAAGAAATCGAGAAATTGTCGACGTCATAAGTGCATGTTCATGAGGAAATTTTTCCAAGAATCAAGAGTGGGATTTGTTCGGCTTTGATATTCTCATCAGCCTCTTCCAGACACTACTTCGATCGAATCCGTTTTGTTAAAAACAGTCGATCTTATAGATTGATTTTGGTGTACCAGCCGAAATCCATCCACTGAACAGTGGTGATGGACCAGTGACATTGTACACAACGCCATCACCACATACGCCTCCCTCCTTGCTAGAATGCAGAGCTTAATATGGGGCGTGGGTAACTGACGAGGAGGCCGAAACCTCCGAAACACCGGTGTATGACCTTGGCGTACCAACCTCGTTTAGGCTAAAAACATTCTTTTTTTATATCCTTTCATCATTATTTGAGCCAACATGTCATGTGGTGTGGTAAGGGCTCTTGTACAGCCCGAGACACGTGTTTCGTCCTTTCAGAATCGTAAGACAGAGGGAGTGTAAGGCTCCCGAGAGAACTGACTATAAGAAGATCGAAAGACGACGGGTTCTGCCCGGCTGACGAGCCTGTAAGGACGAAACACGTGTATCGGGCTGTACAAGAGCCCTTACCAGACCACATGACATGTTGGCTCAAATAATGATGAAAGGATATATTGAAATTTGAGCGTGATCTGAACAAAGCTTTCGAGGTAAAGGTATTCTTTTTTGTGGAATTATTTTGAATACTTATCACGAGATTTCTCAAAACAGTCAATCTTATGAAGGTTTTGACTGACAACCGAAGCAAGATTTTCTACAAATTCCGCTAGAGGATTTAGAAACACGCGGGAAATGAGATGGAGGTAGGAATCTGCTAATATGGGGAGGAAAAGAAAAAACCGTCCCCAAATTGGTTATAGGAGAAATTGGATTAAGCTATCAATTTTGTTCAAAGGCAAAGAAATGCTATGCTTTATGTAATTGACACTGCAGCGAGGCAGGAAAGTAAAGTAAACGTTGTACAGAATACGATTGAGGTGGCAAGAGTTGAAGCTCCTTCAGTCACGCATTCTTAACATGTTAAATCTTTCATCAAGGAGTATGTTCATGAAACGCCATCAAAATGTAAATACTCCACGATGTGCAGATAAAGCTAAATTTCTTATTGTATTTTTCTTATAATGAAGTCAAATTCTATTCGTATAGCGGTTGTGAACTCCTCAGCAGTTTAGTTTCTTATTCAAATGTTTGAAGAAATCACCCGAAAACTTCCAAATACTATTTTTCCACAAAAGGTGATCAGTTCGACTCATTTCGAATTATTGTTCTTCGAAGTGTTCCAAAAATAAACTAAGTGGCGGACATTACCTTCATATTCAAGTGGTTTTCGAGAGCTCGGTGAAGACGATATAATCTGATCTCAAAAAGGGACCACTGTACTGATACTATTTGAGTCGATCGACCTGTCGGCAAAAAAGCCGTTCTGTTTAAGAATCTTACCGCTATTTAGAGGCCTTGATATACTTAAGATTCCTTAAAGCGGTGCTTAAAGGCAATTGCCGCTGTTTGTTATATGAAAGTAAAACGGCGCAGAACATTGGTGGGCATCATTTTGTAATATCAGCTACTTTAACGATCGAAGTGATGCTCAATAATATCTGTGACCGTTTATTAGAACTCCAATAATTTTTTGACTAAATAGTACTAGAACTCCTCCGTCAGATCAGATTCAAAGAAAGACGGCATGAACGTGTTTTTTGGAAAACGTTTAATTTAGACTTCATCAGGAGAGTGTAATGAGAAGCTTATGAGCCTCCACGTGAGTAACATGAAAGTTCTAGTAGAAAAAAGGGCGCATTTCAATTCCAGTGTGAAAGCGAGAATAGTCCGACAGCGAACAAAATCATTTGTTTTGTCTGTTTTGCGAATGACAAATCGAAATCACCGTCAGCAGCAGGAGGAAATCCGCATAAACTGGCTTTTGAAACTTCGCTGACTCAGCGCATTGCTTTCCTGAAAGTGTAGAAAGGATATTGTAGCATAACAGATCTTGCCCAGCAACCAATTAAAACGACGAAGAACGTCTAAACATGGAAATACTCCTCGCGGGACGTACAACACGGAACTGTCTATTCAGCTCAGACCATCGTTTGAATATATATAAATATAGAAGCACATTTTTGAGTTTTCATTTCTAATTTATGATTTTTCAGATTTCTAGCCAAAGTGGTGATTCTTTCTACGAAAAATTTGTGCACAAAAGTTCTCCCAGTAATAATCTATCTTTTCGTAGCGATAAAGTTTGCTTACAATTGAACGTTTTCCATATAAAGCCCAAGGTTCTGCTATGAAGTTGAAGCAACAGACTTCAAAATCTTACCCTCCTGATGGTTGTTGAAACACTGTGTGAAAGTTTCTCAGCAGACCAAATCCGGTACTGAAAGTTTTATTTATCAAGCTATTGAGTGATTCCACTGACTGATAGTCTAATATGAACGCTACCTTGGGCAAGAAAAAAAGTGAATACGCGATTTTTCTCTACGGAATGCAACAGTATTCCATATAATTCCCAATAAAAGTGGATATCTTTAGGACAAGTGAGCGTCCTTCTTACTAAAAGCACACTTAAAGAAGTGTCTTCAGAAATATTCAAGTATCCTCTCATGATGACAAAGTTTGCTGAAAATGAAAATTTTATTTTATTAAACCACGAAATTCGCTTTGAAGCTGAAAGAAACTGTTAATGCAAAAAGTAATTCTTTTAAGCTAGTAAAACGCAATAAGGACTTTCCATGAACCAAACTCAGTGTTGGAATCAGTATTTCACTAATTCCATATAGTTAGGTCAGAGATGGTTGACTGAATGTCTGCATTTTACAATGATTTAAGATGACTCAATGAGATATCAGATGAGTCTTGTTTTTCTCGTGGTTCATAACGATGCTCATACTTTCTGAGCGGAGCTGTCGACGACGGCGTCGGGCCAACCCTGTGTACGCTCTGATTGACCGCCACGGGAACAGGTTCCAGCCCATGTACATAGCCCAGGTTTCCGACACCCACTGGCTCTTACAACCCACCGGCGATCTGTTCCTTCCCGAGAAAATCATAACTGCACCCCAAGGTTCGTCGCCTAGTCAAGCCCAGTCATTCCAGATTCTCTCGCGATCTTTATCTGCTGACTTGCTCTCACTAGTCTTCACTTATTCAGTGTCGCAGTATTAGCGTTACGTAGTTAGGTGCCTTTAGGATCTACATCATTACCGCTGTTCCGTATAGGCGCCATTCTTATGTTAATTTTATTGTCACTGTCCACGCGAATCGTTATTATTATGTTATGTGTTACTTTTTTATGTTATTGTATGAATTGTATATATCTTCAGGTTGTCTTAGCATCCTGTCAATAAACTATTCAGTCGTACTCTGGCGATCAACGCAAAGTCGACAAAGGCAATCTGTCGATCAACCAGTCACTCGCCGCAGGAAAACCTAGGAACGGCAGCGAGCACCCGTTCCTAAATAATTATCGGACGTCTTCGATTTTTCCAATAGCTTTGGGGGATCTCAACCTGTCTACTTCGAAAAAAAAAACTTTTGAAACAAATTTTTATAGCGGTTTCCTGACGCACACGAAAATGTGCCAGTAAAGTAAAGTTTATATTTAGGTCTTAAAGAGAACAAGGTACTTGAAGAAAATTACGTAAGAGGAAATTTTAGTGAATACGTCAAACCCTTAGGTGCCTCGGTCAAATTGAGATCCTACCATCTCATTTGCAATTTTGCGATATATAATTCTGGTTTTCCCAAAAATAAAAATTTACAAAATCTACAAAACAAGGAAATTACAAGTACCATTTGCTAAAAATCTGCAAAGAAAGACATCGATTGAGAAAAGGAAACATGAAATTTGCTACGAAATGTCTTCGGCAACATGTTAGAGGCACAAATCGCAACAAAAAGCTACGGATTTCACTGACTGAGTAACTCAGATGCACGACGAGGAGTGAAGCCTGACCAAGAATTCACCAATACGAGAAACCAAAAGAGAAATTATTGGAGAATTTGTCGTGGCAGAATGTCGTGCATTAAGGCGTCAAATCTTGTTGTGAGATACAAGAATTCCACATTTTGATAAATTTTCAACGTATCTAGATGTTGAAGAGAAATCGTGTTTGTTAAGATTGCGTGTGAGATGATTCTGAGTCAAGGCTTCGTTGCTTAACTTTTCTAACGTTCTATGTTTTTCGTTAAGGAGGATGTTTATGAAACACCGACATTTTACGCATCATTTCCGCGACGTGCAGACAGAACAAAACTCCGTTGAAGTGTCATTTGTTTTTGTAGCAATTACAACTTCCTTGGTGACTAATCAAAATTCTTAGATTATCTCGGAAAAATCATCTGAAAGGTGTAAAGCATTGATTGCTTATGATAGGCTAGTATAACAACGCATTCCGTATCTTAAATTACCAAAACAAAACTAAGGCGTAAATATTTTTCCATCTCACAGGAATAACAAGCTGAATTCGATTCGATTTCGACATTTTGGTCACTAGGTAATGGTAGCACTCGTTCTCCAGCTCTCAAATGCTACGCATCGTACAATGGAATGGACTCACTTTGAAGAACTCTCCACAAACAGCTGCACCTACAATGAACTGATAAGTGCTCTAATATAGATTTATTTCACCGTGATAGTCCTACTTAAATAGCGAATGACGAAACGCACAAATTTCTCTGATTTTCGAAATATTAGAAAGAATTTCAAATATGTAAAGTGACAGATTCTATTTTGCTTTGCGAAAAATAAGTCGAAAAATTGTCGCCCATGTTATGTTTAGACGATGGTTTGAGCTGAATAGACAGATCCGTGCTGTAGAAGTTCAGCGTGGAGTATTTCCGTCTTTAGACGTTCTTCGTCGTTTCAGTTGGTTGCTGGGCAAGATCTGTTATGCTACAATATCCTTCCTACACTTTCAGGAAAGTACTGTGATGAGTCAGCGAAGTTTCGAGTGCTAGTCTGTGCGATCTTTCTCCTGCTGCTGATGGTGCTTTCTATTTGTCATTCGCAAAACAGACAAAACAGATTATTTTGTTCGCTGTCGGACTATTCTCGCTTTCACACTGGAATTAAAATGCGTCCTTCCTTATTCTACAAGAACTTTCATGTTACTCACGTGGAGACTTATAAGCTTCTCATTACACCCTCGTGATGAAGTTTAAGTTGAAAGTTTCCAAAAAACACGCTCATGCCGTCGTTCTTCGAACAGTAATTCTGCGATCTGATGGATGAGTTCTTCTACTATTCAGTCGAAAAATTGTTGGAGTACTAATAAACGGTCATTGATGTTATTGAGCATCACTTCGATCGTTAAAGCAGATGATATCACAAAATGATGCCCACCGATGTTCTGCGCCGTTTTACTTTCATATGACAAGCAGCGGCAATTGCCTTAAAGCACCGCTCTAAAATATCTTGAATATATCAAGACCTTTGCATATCGGTAAGATTCTTAAAGAGAACGGCTTTTTTGCCGACAGGTCGATCGATTCTAATACTATCAGTACAGTGGTTCGCTTTTAAGATCAGATTATATTGTCTTCAGTGAGCTCTCGAAAAGCACTTGAATGTGAAGGTAATCTCCGCCACTTAATTTATTTTTGGAACACTTCGAAGAGCAATAATTCGAGATGAGTCGAGCTAATCACCTTTTGTGGAAACATTGTATTTGGAAGTTTTCGGGTGATTTTTTTAAACATTTGCATAAAAAACAAAATTGCTGAGGAGTTTACAACCGCTATACGAATAGAATTTGATTTCACCATAAGAAAAATGCAATAAGAAATTTAGCTTTGTATGTACATCGTGGAGTATTTACGAGATTTTGATGGCGTTTCATGATCATATACCATGATGAAAAAGTTGAAATGTTAAGAAAGAAGTAGTTTTTCACATTGGAGTCACCGTCCTTGCACAGGAACACAAAACACAGCGCTAAAGATTTTGAATCAATGCGACCAATCCAACTAGAAACCGCATGGAAGAATGCCTCATATACTCGTGATACGAGTTATTATATAAGACTGTCATTTTGATGGGTGGAGTGCATTACAAACCTATGTGATCGCCTCATAAATCAATCAGTGGAACACATAAAAAAGGTGATTATAACGTGAGTTGAATTTTTGCTTGATGCGACTGATATTCAGGTTTGGTAATATATTTTAAAGGAGTAAGGGAGTTATTCGACTAGTTGGATTGCAGACAACTTGACCTTTCAAGCCCTGAAGAAGGCGAACTGCCGAAATGTCAGCTGTTGAGTAAAGGTTAATATAACACCTTGTGTTCGACTCAAAGAAGACAATTAGGAATTACTGAAGTATGTCGAAATTAGTAGATAGTCGGTCTTGTGAAGTATTATATCTAAGATATTTATGATATTCAGGCTGGAGAGGTTTTAATTCATAAGAATTTGCCTTCCATGCGAAGCAATTGAAAAGCATCATCCCTGCTTTATGAAACTTACCTCATCATGTTGTACGGTTTACTCGTTTAATGAGAAAGGAGCGGTGACGAAACAAATAAGTGTTTCAAAACTTAAGATAGACTTAAAACTCGAACTTAATTATTCATCGCGGAGTCGCTGCCAATTTTCGATATAGAAATCATCTTAACGCTACAGTGGTAAAGTTTTGAATTAGTAGTCACCATAACACCACAGTGCTTATCGAGTGGTCGTGCTGCTGGTCGCGACGCGCGTGGAGCCGAGCTCCTTTCCCACGTTCCCCTCCATTTCCAACTCTCTCCGAATGTCAGAGCAACGCCCTATGGAACCCTACAGCAAGGCTATCCTCGAGAGCGTAAGGAGACTCGCTCAGCCAGTATTGTATATACGCTGTTCGAGAAGAGGATAAAGGTATTGGATATCAGAAGTACTGAGTTCAGCACAGGGAAAAAACGCTGTGACGACGGACCAAATAAACAAATAATTAGAAAAAATACATGGTATAATAATCTTCTTAAAGGTCTTCATTTAAAATTTTTACAAGGGGTAGTACATTTATGAGCGTTCAGTAGCGTTCTGTGGCCCTAGTTATGCCATATAATCGCTGTTTGTATGTATTCAACAAGTGGATAATTTGAGTAATCTCTGTATTGGTGTTGTATTTTGTCGTGTCAGTGCATTATTCGGACTGTATAAATGGTGTTAATGTGAATGTGTATGCGTAGTTTGTATATTAGATGTCACCTTTATTACTTTGAGTTGCAGATTGTGAATAATTGATGATTAATACTCTATTCAATCGCTTTTGTTACGTTGTTACCATATGATATATGATATGTTAGTGATATTACATATTTATTGACCAGAAAACATAAGTGAAGTGCGAAAAATAACACCAAAGAGCTACTGTGACACATCGTTGGAGGAGATCAAACTAGCAGCTCTTCCGGATGACATGCATCACCAACCACTCGGCAGTACGGACCGCTCGCCGCGCAGGAGCGGAGCCCGTGGCGCATTTCAGGCAGTATGCAGTGGGTTAATGAACTCTGCTATAGCTTAAATATTGATTTTCAGGTTCAAATTAGCATTCCTTTCTGTCGAGCAAGAGTCATGTAGGGCTCATCTTGCCATCAATGTACCAACAGCTTAATTTCGACTAACGAACTGACCTAAGATTAGAATTATTGATTTAAAATATTAAATCGAAAT
The DNA here is from genome assembly GCA_019055375.1 of Parelaphostrongylus tenuis. NCBI lineage: Eukaryota > Metazoa > Nematoda > Chromadorea > Rhabditida > Metastrongylidae > Parelaphostrongylus > Parelaphostrongylus tenuis. Next base: position 8,076 of record JAHQIW010006539.1, read on the forward strand.
GGTATGAAAAAGAAGATTGAAAATCGTTAATTCTTACACACTAGGTTGCAGTACCGCATATCAGATATAGGACCTTAAGTCTGAAGTTATCATCTAAATATAAATATGATTAAATAGAATGCAAAGTTATTAGATCGAATTTACTTCACTTGCACAATACATTCTTGGACAAATTTGGGTACATTGAATGTAATGATGGAGTTCATAATGCTTTGATAACGTGACTCCTCTGTCCTCAGAACTTGGTCGCTATGCGAGAAAGAGCTTTAAAAGAAAAGTATGATGCTTCAAGAGTTTTGTACAGTGGGAAAAACTCACTGGCATATTCTTATGTAAGACAAGGAGAGCTGGAGGGTCGCTTGACTCACTTGGTGACCATTGGACGTACAGTGATATGATAATGCCAGCTGTCAGCCGTCATTAAGAAAAGACGTCTCAATCACTGAACAGTTATTCTGAGCGGAGGCTGACTTCAGATCCACATACGGGCGGATGACGAAGTTATTACAGAGGTAGTTCTGATCTTCAAATTGGTTTAGGTGCTTGTGGTGCAGGCGCAATGCTAGTGACAAGATTAATCACGAATACCTAAATCAAACACAGTAACCAACAAACCCGGGTGAAAAAACCAGTTCGATAATTTGATAAGCTTTAAACTTATAAATTAAAAGTATCTCACCAATGTTTTCAAAGGGTCGGAAAAGTTTGTGGAGGTAAGAATTGGAGCCTGCTTTCAAGAGAACAAGATAAGTCACATCAGTCAACGCATGGCTGATGCCCTGTTAATTCCTGCACATATTCTGTAATACTGATAACGTGGACTGTGTATCTCCTATTAAATTTTGTCTGAGAAAGTCTTTCTCGTGCTTTTTCTTTAAACTTAGGCAATTGTCGAAAAGCTCTATCTTAGAGTACAATGCCGAGAAATAAACTTGTTTGAAAGGGTCATTCTCATACAGAGAATGGTTTTCCTGCACTGAGTGCTTCTGCATTGGACTTCCTTTGATAGGTTACCGAATTTATATACCTACAATGAAAACTGTTCATATGACGGTGTAAGAAGCCAATAACTCTATGTAATCTGATAACAGCTTATAGCTATTAGCTATCACTGGATTGAATACAGATTTTTTTTGCTGTGTTCTAGCGTCTTTGTCTTATTTAGAACCTAATCGATCTGAGTTAACAGTCCGCAAATGGTCGTCATTGCGATTTGGGTGTTCGTTGAGTCGAAGACAGTAGAGAAAAAAAATCATTAATCGAGTAATAAAATCACTTGAGAGAAACAGAAGAAAGACTGTCTTCACTTTATAATGACCAATGGCTACGGAATCAGCTCGTTTAAAGTGACATTTATCTAACACGTATTGTTGAGAAGCTCTGAAGTGCCATCCACACCTATGTGGTGAATAAGTCACTGACGGATTACAAAAAGCGAAGAAAACCAGAGATTGTTGTACGAGGTATGGACTAATCCAAAGTGATCCATCATTCTCTATTATGTAGGGCTATAACTCACACGATTGCAAGCGTAATGAAGGGAACATTCAAGCAGCGTGTAGCAAGTAAAGCTCTTCCATCTCTTATTCTAAAGGCCTTTCATGAGACTAGCAACTTAACAGGAAGATCTCTAATCTACAAGAGTCAAAAGCCTTTCGCCATTATTTTCACATATTGGAAGTGGTGGATTGGGGAGACACTTTTACAGACAAGCCAGTGCTTGATAAAAAAGCAGTACTTTTACTCTGGCTACTTTATATGTTTACCACTCAACTTCTACAGCGGATATGGGAAACAACGTAACATGAAAACGATTTTGTTCCTTTATTTTCATAACATTTAAGCCCAAAATGACACAAAACTGCATCCCACTATTGGTTTCTTGCATATCATTAATTACTATGTATCGTTTATTAGATTTTATACGCTTAATTATTGCACTGTTGCTATATTACTGTTACTCATAGTGTTATCGTTTTCGTCTTTTGGCTGTGTACTATTGTACTGTTTATTGCTACTATAAAATGATTATTAATTTCGTTCATAAGTCCTTTCTTCAAATACTCATATTATGACAGTAAGGAGATAATGATAGGATCATTTCTCGAAATTAAGTAGTGAGAGTTCCTCCAGTAATTTTTTATTCGTAAATTTTCCAGTTACTACCTGGAAAAAGCTTTTGATTTCACATCACATTGTAAAGTTTAATAGGATCTGCATTACTGTAACTAATCGACACTTGCGCCAATTTATCACTATTGCAATGCTATAACACATATTGCTTGAATGAAGACATTTGTCTCAGAACATATCATAGTCTGATATCAGTTTCCGCAGACAGTGGCCCTTGCCGAAATGAAATGCAATCCAAATGGACCCGACGCCAACATTCGAACCGCTCTGTCCACTACACTTTGCCACATCATTCTCTACCAATTCGCCATAATGATGTTTGTGGTCTGCAAAGAGTTTTCCAAAAAACAAAACTGTACAAAAAGAAAGCAGTTCTAACCGAAAGAGTTCCTGAGATTTTCAAGTGTGTTCCGTTAATTGCCGTTACTGTCACCATGCCGTTCACTGGCATATTACACTTACCCTGCTGTCCCATCGCTACAGTGCAAATTCCCGTCACCGTGTTGCCAACGATTACGCAAAAGGTTTTGTCATTCCTCTGGCAACTTCGTCTGCAAGAAACTACTTTTCACATGAAAGCATGTTCCTTCATTACAAAAGAAAGCTGAATAAACCAAAGACACTTCTGACCGCTGTTTTTCTGCTAATAAAATATTCTTCAAACTACTAACTGTCATTCTGATTACTTCATCTTTATTAAAAACGAAAAGATTCTTCTGAAAAGAAGCATTGTTTCAAGGCTTAATCAGTGTCACTACGATAGCTCTTCGTGTATTTTAGAGATTTTCTGGCACTTTTTCAAAAACTGTCAATCACCTAGAAAATTGAACACATTTTTCCAGACCAGAAACAGTTTTTTGTTTTCCAATGTCTGTTACACCTGTGTCCGCGAACTCCCAAAGGGTTGCTCAATATCGAAGACTCACGCATCTCTTCTGGGTCAGTAACCATTGGGCAGTTCATTGGTGTGTAGCTGATATCAACAGTGAGTTGACTCAAAATGGTTGAGATTACAGCATCGGGCAGGAGAGCGCTACGACCTTGGCGTTCAAGAACATCAATAATCTAGAAGACGAAATGCATTGCTTCTTGATAATTGATATGAGCTCGTTTTACATCAGATTAAACGAAAGTACTCAGATATGAAAGCGCTTTGAGCCTAAAGTGATGTTAAAAATTTCAGCTTGCCACCCAAGGCTTTCTAGAATTCTCCGAAAGAACTTGAAATCTAAGGTTTACACACTTACTGTCTGCATTGCAAGACGTTGGACAAATCCCTTGGCGCCCTCCACGGTAGTTGCAACCAGAGAACCGAACAGCATTCCGTCGCGCTAGTGTAAATCATAGCGACAGGCAAAGAGGTAAAGCCCATGACGGTGAAGATCCTACTACTCGCTGCAACGATATTTTGTAGTTTACGCAGTGGTTACTATGTGAAATAATTTATGACTAGAAAATCCCCCTTCTCATTTTAAATTCAACATCGCTGCACCAAAAGGCTCCGATTATACGTCTATTGACCTGTGATGTTGCTTTAGATGTATTCATTCTCATCATTGTTTATGGAGTTATATGCAAGATTGGAATATCTCTCATTCCTAACACCGTGACATATAGTTCTGACTTTCCCAGATTTAAAATATTCGTAGTCGAGAAAACGCGAAATTACGATGGTACTTTTGAAAGAAAAGACAAAGACGGTGCACAATATTCGCTGCAAAAGCTCTTGGCAACAATTTCAAATAATACAGAAATAACGCTAGCTAATCTTTGATGTTCTCTCCCACAATTCTCACACCTATAAAATATGTCTTATTGACGGTGAAGACGACTGATAATTAAATTAACAACTCTACAGAATACAGTCGAAAGATTGAAAAAGAGGCAGACTATATGGGACTTATAATGCACCAGTATGAGGAAGCGAAAGGGAAAGCGTGTCAGAGTAGGTGGTAGGAAAAGCAATTGCAATGAGACAAGTCTTATCGTGACGCGCACAATTCCCACACTTTATGAAATTAGAAAGGCAGCGAGATGAGTCAGTAATGTTAACGTTCATAAGAATGCGACTGACGTGACACCTTACTCACCTTCTCATATATTTAAGTTTCTCATCGAATTAAATGTTTATGTAACGTCGTCAATATGCGTAATTGCTTCAAAACATTTGAAAAATAAACTTGCTTTTGCATAATCCGCCCAATTCCAGTCGTATAACGTCACAAAGTTCCCAGTGTTCTATCTCATTTCTTCATTGTTCTAAAAATGATCATTTGAAAGAAATGAAATGCTGTTTTCTGCTAAGAGGCGATTAGTTCAACTCATATCGCATCTTGAGCTTCTGAATCGTTCAATATATGGTTTGTAATAGTGTTTCAATTCTTTCCGAGGTTCATACGCTTCCTCCTGCTTGTGGCTTACGTGTGTTTTAGCGGCATCGCTATCATGACAGCCTTTTCTCCTGCCATTCGCCTTCTATCATACACATAGGGCGACGAAAATTAGTTGTAACGCATCAACCTCGAATAGAGTAGCAACATGCTTGTAGACTATGCATTGACTGTTAGGAAAGCGAGTTTATGAGAAGAGTCGACTAAAAGGTAATATGTTGTTCGTACCAACCACAGGATATAGAGTCTAGGTACATTAGCGGTCACGATTTATCTCGTCGGCAGCGTACTCATTCTTTGTCGCCTTGACTCTATGATAACGAATGAGTGGCTCGAGGCGGTTTCCGCTACTCAGACAATCGAAGCCATGCTCGTACATGTCTGGGAGGAAAACAGCACAAACTTGACACATTGGTAGGCCACCATAAGTCACTGTGAAGGCCTGTTATGCACACAGCCGCTTCTAGCAGTGCCTGACGATCAAATGCATGCACATTCCCTAAGGAATGAACGACGCCGATAGCTTTAGTCTTTATTCTTTTACTCAAAATTGTTAAGAAAGGTGTAGTCAATGTAGATAACTACTGAGAAAGGTGAGGGATTCGATACTTCGCTGAGTAGAATTCTTAATAATTCAGATATCAGGTGAATGTCCTGTTAAATCGAAACCCTGAAGCGGCGACAGTTGCTTTCCACTGCAGCGCTTAATAGATGTCTGTCGACTTCTCAGCGTTCACTTCATATTCCTTTTTTTTCAAATCTTTTGCCATTACTTCCATTTTTGATCTTTCTGTAGAAATGATCTCTTCTTTCTTAATAAACTTTCTTCTCCTAATCATTTTTCCGCAGGCATTATTTCTATGATATCAGCATAGGAATGTGAGAGTAGCAAGTGAAATCTGCTTTTATAGATGACATGAGATAAATCATATCGATCAACGCACATTGGCTGATGCCGTGATGCTTCCACCACATGATCTGTATTAATGTTGCCGTGAGCTATGTACCTTTAAATGGATAATGTGTGAAAACCTTTTCCAAGGTTTAATTCTTTATAACTGTGCGATTTTCCCAAAAACGCTATCTTGGGTTGTACTACCGGCAAATAAACCTGTGTAAGAGGGTCGTTTTCTCGCTGCGAATACTTTTCCTGGCTTGACCATTCCTTCATTGGCCTTCTTTTAATTGGTCACACGGATTGATATTTAACAAAAACAGTCTTAAATTAGATATCGGAATGAGAAGTTAATAATTTCCGTCATTGCGATAACAGCTCATGGCTATCAGCTTATATAGGATTGGAAACAAATCTTTTTCTTTAGTGTCTTAACGCCCTTGTCTTTTTCAAAATTGAATTAGTCCGAGGCGAGAGAACACAAATGATCATCGTTGCGGTATAGGTTTTCATTGTCAACATATCAGCCAATAAAATAGCAAACCTTCGAAATTAAGCTCATGAAATTGACATGAGAGAAACAAAGGATAGACTAATTTTGCTTCACAGTGACAATTAGCTACGAAATTAACTAGTCCAAAGTGAAAATTTCCTGAAATTTTTGGTTTTTCAAACCACTTCACGTCGTTGGTATATTGTAACATCATAAGACCGCAAGAGGGGGCGATATAAAATGAATTCTGATTGATTATTATGATTCAATATCTATCAGCATAAGTGGTGTCAACGTTAATAGCGACTACCTAAGCCAGACTGTTGACGGTTGGCTGTTGACAGATAACGCTTTGTAGCGTAAAAAAGTGGTGTCAAAACGAACGTCGGTAGTGCAACAATTCGGCACCCGCCTCGGATAGGGTGAAATGTGGGTTTGAACCCCAGCTGACTTTTTATTCGTGAATTTCCAGATTTCCAAGTTGTTTACTAAAAACTCTTGCCACGAACCCATTGCTTTATGAATATGAATGTAGTTTTCTCCAACACTCCAAATGGTCGAGTCCTATGTGACATGCCAGTTTATTGCTACTGTAATGCTATAACATGCATCGCTTGAATAAAAACGTTTGCATAGAAACACATCACAGTTCAATTTCAGCTTCGACCGACAGTCGCCTTGCCGAGAAGAAGTGCTATTCAAATGTACCCAATGCCAACATTCGAACGGCTCTGTCCACTACACTTTGCCACATCGCTCTCGGCCAATTCGCTATGATGATATTTGTAGCCTACAATGAATTTCTCAGAAAACGAAGTTGTACATATAGAAAGCGATTTCTACCGAGAGATTTCTGAAATCGTCGGGTGTGTGCCGTTTATATCCGTTACCGTAAACTCATGGTTTTGGAATACTACACTTTTTCCGCTCTCTCATCTTTATAGTGCAAATTCCCGTCGCCGTGTTGCCAACGATTATGCAATAGGTTTCATCCACCTTTGCGTCGTCTGCAAAAAACTTTTCGTCATACGAAGACACGTTCTCCTATAATAGAAAATTGGGAAGATAAAAGAATTGTAAAGCAATGTTTTCTGCCATTTCGAATCCGTCAAATTCTCATATGCTGTAATGAAAACTTCACCACTTTCAGAAAAAAACTGGCTTGAAAAATAGCATCGAATTGAGAGCTCTGAGTCCATTGCCATTACGGTAGATTTTCTCGCGAGTCTTAAAGAGTTCTATTCTCTTTTGAAGAACTAATCAATTCATATAGAACAGTAAACACATCTTTTTAAAATGAGAAACATTTTTTCATTTTGATGCCTGTTTTACTTCTGACTGCCCACTTTCAAATAATTACTCAATACTGAAGATTCAAGCTACTCTTCTGGGTCAGTAACCAGTGGGCAGTTCATTGGAGTGTAGCTGACCTCAACATTAGATTGACCTAAAATGACTAAGATCACAGCATCAGGTAGGAGAGCTCTACGAGCTTGCTGTTCAAGAAAAACAAACTTTCTTCTTCTTTCTTTCCATATGTCTTTGCTTTTTCCAATTATCTTTGCTTGTTGGGCAGCCCATCCTAGATCGTCTACGATGAAATCACGTAGAGGTACTCAAGCAGGGGAGCACTATTAGCCTAAATTGTTGTCAAAATTTTCAGCTTACTTTCTATGCCTATTTAAATTTCGCAAACAGAAAAAACTTGGGATCTACGATTTGAAAACTCACTCTGTGCTTTACAAGACGTTGTACAGTTCCCCTGGCGCTGCTTCGGTAGTTGCAATACCAGAGAAGCGAACAGCATTCATCGCGCTAGTGTAAAACGTGGCAACAGACAAAGTGTTAAAGCTCGTAACGGTGAAGGTCCTATTACTCGCTGCAACGAAATTTCGTAGTTTGTGTGGTGTATAATCAAAAATTAATTGCGAGTTCAAGTGATTTACGATGGGAAACTTTTGCTTTTATTCTCAGTTGAACTTCGTTCCAAAAGTTTTAATTAATTATCTATCGCTTGGTGATGATGTTTTATTGTATTCATTCTCATCAAAATTCATGAACTTTTATGTAAGACTGAAAATATCTCTACTATAAAAACAATCTTTTCTTTACTACCTTGACCAGCAGGTATCACTCCACACTCTATCACTGTCGATAATAGTCATTAGCAAAATCATAATGAGATTGGTCGGAAGTCCCGCCATGTTTGTAAGAATGCTCATATTTGGCTATTAGATTTACAAGCATTCTAGACACATCTAAGAGCTGAATTGCAACTTCGTTGTACCGAACGATTAACAAAGTAACGATAAATTTTGAAACTATGTTCCAGCGTCGCCTTGGCAACTTTTTTTTGAGAACTACAGGGATTTTATAACATTTGATTTCAAGCAAAATTCGTCGAAGGAAGACTTGTGAGAAACATTTGCTAGGATAAAGCACGCTCTATATCTTGAAAGAAACTAATGTTACCAGTTAAACTCCCAATCCAACTTCATATATTTTTCAGGATGCGAAGAAATATATTACTATAATGGGTACTGGCATTAGTGTTGGTGTCGTAAAATATAACATTAGTGGGTAACACCTGGCGTGCCGTTCATCGTTGAGTGACTCTACCGGATACCACCACTACTTCCATTTTTCCTAGTGCGTGCAAAATTTGCCTAGTGGTCCTCCTTGTTATGGGAATTTGTTGAGCATACTTTCTTTTTTTAGGCTTATCGTTGGAAAATTGGACCAAAAGGTCGCTGATGTTCTTGTCGAGCGCTTGACATTCGAGGAATTCAAACGGCGCTCGTCCATCGGTTATCGTTGAAGCGCATTACGTGTCCGACTCACCTTATCTTCGAAAACCTGGCATGTAGAACGGTATCCTTATTTTCGATCGTTGAGGTGGTCAGCACTTCGGATCCTTTCTCTCTGCGAGATATGGGGTACTCCCAGCATCAATTTTTCGACTGCGCGTGCAAAAAACGCAAGTGATTTTTCAACCTGCTTACATAGCGACCAGGTTTTATGTTTTTCGCCTCTTTTACTACGTTCTCGATGCTCTCAAGCGCCCGAATGCCTTTAGATTGCTCCTGCTCAACTCTGGACGCGGGTCTTGCATCATACTGGCTTTCTGATCTAGACAGACGTAATTTGAGTTTATCTTGTTGAGCGTGAATAGGGTATTCAACACTCAGCCGTACCTCAGAAACATCATTTTTCTTAGATTTTGTTGCAAACAAATCTTTGCGCAGGCGTTGTCGAAATGTCAACGTTCGTTCTCTCTTGCTTATGCTTAATTTTATAAGGACGATGTCCTAAACGAAACGAAGATGATTTAATTGTCGACCATCAAATCTCACTCCCATATCTCTACATTCTTCTGTTCACTGACATTTTGGAGGGTGGGCAGTGAATGAATTTGACGAAATTGTAACGATTGGCTCTATTCAGATTGATGAAAGTGTGGCAGAGAGGTAGCCTGTACTCTCGTGAAACCTCAACTAGTCTTGTAATCGTGTCTATTGTACTAGATCCTCTTCGGAACCCAGCTTGCTCGTATAGCTGCCCTTCGTGCAGTGTTCTGTCAATCCTATTCAGGAAAACTTTATATGATGAATTTTTATATTCTCACGCTCTACTGCTTCTCCTCTCACAATGTTTTGTTCCTGCACTCTCTTGTCTGTATAAATCCTCATAACAGACCTCTGCATAGCTCAGGAATAACTGTCAGGAAAAGTGGATTTTGACCAAGGTCTCATGAAACACTGGAAACGAAAATTTTTGTTAAACGACGCTGCAAACAATATCGTTGCCTTTTTGTATAAAACTACTCAGCTCTGAACATCGACTGGTTTTATTTTGTGGTTTCAGTTGTTCAAACAAGCTAAGTGGTGTTCAGTAATATTAATAACTCTTTAACTGTCGCTAACAATTCGACGATTAGGTTCTCAGCGTTCATTCGTCAATTCGCGCCAGTACTGCGACTTTATGGGTGCGTCATTTCTGAAAACCATCCCTTCAGGGTTTGAAAGGCAGAGAAATGCAGTGGAAATATTTGACAATTCCTTCTAGAAGACCTTATGTTTGCGGTCGAACTTTATCCATTTTCAATATAATAGCAAATTAGCCGATTACCAATCAATATCACTGTTTGGTCTCTATTACGAATGTCAAGTCGAAAGAGCCGTCTCCGCTGAAGATCATTGACCGCATTTCAAAACTTTCATCATTGCCGAAAGAATCTGAATAAGGAAATTTATATTGTACAGTTCCGTGTTGTTACATTTCCGCGTTTATAAGAGTTCTGTGTTATGGCTGCCGTATAGAAGCAGTGCTGTGCTGTAAGAGCTTCGTGTTTTAGCAGTCACATTGTGGCAATCAAATTATTGAGAAAAAGACAGTTTCTCAGCAGCATTTTCCTGTACTTCGAATACAATTTGTTTCAAGCCGGCAAATTTCAGCCAATGTTGCTCTCAGCTTCACTCTGCTCGATTCACGGACCTTGTTGACCAAGATAACAAGAAAAGCAATTACTATGAGCACGCGATTGAGATTACAGTGGCGCTGACAAAGGCGCAACCATCGAAATTTTAGACAGGTTAAAGAATAGTGATAGGCGCTGCCTTTATTTGAAAACAAAACACATCGTAGAACATCGACAGGCCTCTTTTTGTGATTCCGGCAGCTGGAATGCGCGTAGAGCTGCTCGCCTACTTAGATGAGTGCTCATTAGTACTTCGATATTTTCGCCAGTGCATAATAGGAGAACTCCATCATCGATTCACAAAGCTGATATTGAACAGACGGTGACATGAACATGTTGTCTAAAGAATTCCTCACTTAAGATACCTCAATTAAGAAAATAAAGTCCGTTTCGGTGAGCTGAGCCACATTACACTTTCACGCAGAGAATGCGAAGATTCCCCCTGATCAGAAGGAGTTGGAGAGATCTCCTCAATTCAAACGTAAAATATTGTAGTTGCTCTGTCTATAAATGACAATTTCATAACATTGTCAGCAGTGTTCAATCATTGGCTTTCTTGTGAGAGATCCATGAGTGCTAAATATATCAAAACTAAATATGCAACAGCGTGTCGTCTTGCTTGTGATAGTTTTTACAGCAGAAGCAATGCGGCAACCAACCATCTCTCATTATTAGTCTAGCCATTTTGCTGTATTTTGAATGTCAACTTTGGATTAACCTCGGCTTGCCTGATCAACTTATCAATACAGAAAGTTTGCTCAATATTTTAGAGTGATCTATACCTTGAACGCGCACGGGGTTTGATATTTCACTCTTTCCGGAGTCTCGTGTTAATCAGTACACCATTGGCGCTCCGCTCAACCGGTTACTCTTTTTCCAACACAGTTGCGCCAATCTGTTAGTAGCCAACTCCTACGGCTTGGCCTGGTAGTCGATATCGACATTTAGAGTGACGGCAGGACGGAAAGCCAGCATCAATGGTAAGTCCTCCCGGGAAAGGGTAAGATACGGATCCGAATCCCGTCGAATATTCGAAGTTTTGCACATCTTTCAACATTATCGGAATGTATTTGTAACATCATGCCACCGCTGAAAGCGATTGCCCTAAAAATAGCTAAAACCAGTCTGTGCTCGAAAACAAAAGATTGAAAAACGAAAAGTTATGTGAGAAACGAGCGTCGGTAGTGCAACGGTTCAGCGCGCCCCTCCGGAAAAAGCGAGATCTGGGTTTGAATTCCGGCTAATGTTTTGTTCTGCAAATGCAAATGTTTTTGCACACAACTTTACATTATTGGGCTTATTGTAACATTGTACCACCGCAGTACGCGGTCAAACAGTGAATCCTGATTGAAAAAGGAAATTCAAAAGACTTGCAAAAACACTTTACTACCGAAAAGCGCCCATGTTTATCCGACCTTTTCGCAAAAATCAAATCGATCTTGTCTATGGAATTCCAGGGTGAATGAAAAAGGTTATACCTGTTAATACACGAAATTTGTTGTAAGAATCAATTAGAAATGTAGTAACTTGGATGAACCACTATTTTTTTAGACACCTTTCGATACAATGATACTTCGTTTGTGAAGGTATCCTTACACTTCTGGCCCCATATTACTATTTGATTAAGAGTCCTTGCTCTCACTAGAATTGGCTAGAATTGTGAAACCTTACTCGAACTGTGACAATTGAATCCGAGTAAACACATCGTCAGCCAATCAGATACTTTGGCCTAGCAAAAGAGTACTTTGCTTAGCATCATGGAGCCACGCACGTGGAAAGTAGGAAATTCGACTTAACAGTCTTATAGGTTTTAATAAGGGCGTTCTGACTAAGTTTTTGATGCTCTTCGCGGCATTCGTGGGGTCGAACTCTACTTCACAACACTCTCCAGCAATCAAGAACGGAAGCCTTATGGAACGCCACGGCGGGCTACTCTTGAGATTGCAAAGGAGACAAGCTCAACCACCTTTCTACAAAATTTGAGAATAAGACTAAAAGAGCGGTTGGGTGATAGAAGTACTGAGACCTGCCACAGTAAGTAAATATGAAAGCGGCTAAGAGAGGGCTATAAAGTGCTTAACTACAGCGCAAAAGGCACAGCGACGACGATTTTGAGATTAGTTGCAGTTTGGAGCCAGAAATCAAAAGCAGCGCTCGACTTGCTAGAGACTTTTCAAATGAGTTTTGACTGATATAGCGCTTTATCTCAGTTCAATCTTCCAACTTTGATTACGATCAAATGTTGACAGTGTTAAGAACTTATGAGTCACCTTATTACATTTGATGAGTTCAATGAGGGGTTCCATTAGTCGGTGAAGCAAGCGAAGGAAAGATTCGTAACTTCATGTCGCTGAAGATTGTATTTGCAGATAAGGTTTTTCGTTATTAGCGCAATTTGAGAATTTCTGTGGTGTTCTTAAAAGCAATTGATTTGCTTTTGAAAGGATGTAAGGGAAAAAATTGCAACTAGCAAAGACTATGCGCCACAGCAGCTTTTCTGTGTGCCACTATGTACAGCATAATTTTGAGCAAGCTTATGATAATATAGCGCGACATGCATCACTATGAAGTGGACATGTGCAGGATTTATCTCAAGGAGCTGCTTTCATCAAATAGAAATTCTTGTTGATTTACTTAGTGGCAGTGAGTGGCAGCTGAATGTTACTGTGTGGAATAAAATCATCTCTTCTATTGCTGCTAATAGAGTAGAATAAATGGTATATCTTTCGGTGTAAAAGTGGTTCCTCATACCAAATCTGGTCAACTCACCGACCTCGCAGAAATGGAAGATTTGGTTAAAATTGAGGGTGGGATCGATCCATCGAGTGATCGATTCATGTGTGTCACAGGTACCTTCAGTCACTGCCTACACATGTTTTGCTCTGCAGAGTATCAGCTATTAATATTGTGTTTTATTGTACTATATCATATTGTATTGTAAGGTATGTAATACGCAGCGGTCAGAGGTTTGTCATGCGATACGTATGCATTCAACGGTTCTATGCCGTTTCTAGCTCTCACGAAGCTTCCATCCCTCCCGAGTCGTGGATTAGTAACAATCGTCTTCGGGAGGGCACTAACATGATTTAATATAAGATGGGCAACTAGAGGTTTTCTATGGGCCAAATAAGCGTTTCACTTACCTCGAACGATGCTTGATGAAGTTGAATGCATGGTGCTTTCCTCAAAGATGTTTAACGTCTGAGATCTCTATCCTTTATCCGTGTATAAGACTATCTTGTATCATCTAAATAGGCGTTCGGGTTATTTATGCCAGCGTTTGGTGAACGTCGATTTTGAGGAGATGATCCATAATTATATCTATCCCTGTTCTTGTATGGCGATAAAAATGCAAATGATGAGAATAAAAAGAATTGCGTAAAAGAACTATTGTGATTGTTAGACAATCACAGAAATGTCTGTCTTACCACTACCACCTGACCGCTGATTGGTGAATGACCTAGTGGCAGTTATTTCGATCGCATAAAAAATCTTGTATTTGTTCGTTTCATCATTATATTGTGTTGCGCAATCGCCAATTTTCCGGACTTGTTCGCTTTTGTTGACTATTTTTCACGGCATATCAAGTTCTGTTACTTGTATATAACACCTACATATTTGTTTTTAAGATGGAGCTGTCTCGAGAACAGATTGAATTGTTAATACCACATGAGTATCGTCTGAGTTTAAGCACTACTTTGACATGCAACGATACTCGGTAACATCAACAGTCGTTTTGCGTTCAGGACAACTTCATCTTGAAGCATATATATAAGTGTTATTTACCGAAATAAGGACAAGAAGCTGCTCTAAGCGGTGAAAAAAAAAACAAGAACCCTGGATGCAATGAAAAATAATCAGCAAAAACCGGCAAAGTTCAAAAACATTTCTGCCAAGTCAATAGCAGAGGATCAAACTGGGCTTTGTGTAGGCTTGTCGGCTTCTCGGAGTACTCATGATTAACCACACTTATTTACAGAAACCCGTTTCACATTTTACTGTGCGGATCCCATTACTCTAGCCTTCAGTTCGTTTTTCTTCTTCTAGACACAACATGATGGAATATTGATTGAGCACGTTTCCTCCACAATGTCGAAAGATAGCCTGGCTGTGGCGTTCCATAAGGCGTTCGTCGTTGAACCGCTGCGACGAGATCACTTGGCCACGAAATTTCCAATTCATGGTTATGGGTACTGAAAAGTACATTGTTCTAATTGAGATTAAGTATTTCATTATGTGATTTGTAGAAGAAACTGTGCAATAGCCAAAGAATTTATATTTTCACGAAGAACCGTAGCTTAATTAAGTTGTTTAAACCGGGATTCTACAGGAAATTGATGAATTATTTTTCATTTTCTGGTACTGGTTCAGTGGTTGCATTAACATTAGCGATGCACTGCGGCAAGTGAAGCGCTTTTCCTAGACTAAATGAGATCGTCAAACAAGGGCACCTATTTGCTTAGGGTTTGTTTGCTGTGTGAACTTAAGGGGGTGAAGTGATGTATTGGTCGGGGGCGGAGAGAGCAGTAGGCCACTGATTGCAGCATATCAGAAAGAGAATTAATGTGGACAGACTTGTTCGATGCCCTTCTTCAGTGGCTCTGTTGCTCTCCAAGCAGCATCCGAAGCACACACGTGAAATTTTCGGAGACTCGTGGTGAATGATTGAGAGGAAACGGATTGAATGCAAGAAGGCAGTGAATGGCGGGGACAGGTCGCATAAAACGAAAACAAGGAAATAATTTTGGATCATGTAATTTGGATGTGTTGTCGAACACCGTTTTATTCGTCCTTGCCTCCCTTGACACGTTTTTCCATCGTTTGCTCAAGATTGCCACCTCGGCATCTTTGTAGTATATTAGAACTGAGGAGTCAAGCGGCTTTACGTTTATTGTGTTTCATGTGTAGCAGTGGTTAGAGGTGCCTTGCAACAAGAATGTGAATGTTAGTTCGATCTCGTGCTCAATTCTCACCAAGCTTCCGTCTCTCTGAAGTCGGCGAATCAGTATAAAACTGTCTGAGAGGAAAGCTGCATTGACTTTGTACATTAGTAGGCACCACGAGCAGTTGTAAAGGCAAGATATACTCTGAGAGTTTCAGTATTCGTCCCTCGTAATGATATATACGAGTACTTATTTGGAACCTCTAGTTACCCACTCTTTGTTTTGTGGATTTGGTCCCACTGTACTGGCTGGTTGATCTCCCTTCTTTTTTGAGTGCGATAAGTTCTAATTTTGTGGTTGGCCTGAGTAGTTTGCGGTGCCTCAAGTTTCTGCTTCAAAGTGGTTCTGAAATGTATGTGTAGATGACCTTTCGATCTATGTAGCTGCAGCTAGAGTTTATTAGTATCAATTTTGCACAACGCCTGTGTGATGATCTCAGGTGGACGTCATTTTTATAACTGCCATCACAGCCATACTTGATGGCGTAGCCACAAGTACTATAAGACTCTATATTAGAATAAAATTAGTCAAATTACTTAGCGCTTGATAGCATCATAAGTAAAGCTGGTAATCATGCAAGTAAGTTACGGAGGCTTTACGTCATACAGATTGAATATCATGTGGCAACATATTTCGAGCCTTTCATGAAATCTGTTACGACGCTTTACATAGGCAGGACAGGTGTTTTGGCCTCACAACTCGTCAGTCGCTTGGTTTGGTTCAGTTTATGTGGGAAGAAGCATTGTCTATATAGAGGAATCAGCGCCGAAGTATTTACGTTTGGCTCAGGCTCATGAAATCACCCAGCGAGCAGTGCACTACGGTCGATTGCTTGTAGCCGGTAGAACGTATATTGTTATACCTTTCCTTTCAGTGGTTTTGAGACCCTGCACAACAGTATTAACTCGTAACATTTTTCGCACCTTTCATGAGGTCTGTCATGGTGTTTATGTAGTGCAAGATACATGTTTCGCAACTGGCTGAGCAGAAACGCACCGCGCAATTGACAAGGATGTAAGGGCCAAACACGGAACGTGCACTGTTTAAGTGACCGAGCAGGCCCCATGAAAGGCTCAAAATATGTTATCAGGCCCGACTGTTTTGAGTGTGGTCTCAGAAGCACTTGAAAAAAAAGGTATGTTAAGTGTCAATTTCATGTTTGCAGTGAGCTAGCTAGCGGCTTTTTTCAGGATACAATCCTGGAAGGTAATTCTGATGCGTTTTATGAATGTGGGTTGAAGGTGGGAACTATTTCATTAGAACCGACAAACAAGAAGTTATGTATGCTCATTCATTGCTTTCTTCCACTAGTTGCAATACACCTGATGGTCTTTAAGTCATAAAGCTTCGAAATTCTCGAGTTATGCATATATGCACTTTACAATGACACGCGGGGCACTGACACAATGTAAACGTGTGAGTGCTGCTAATCTCGGTACACTAGTTGGTTGCCAATTCACCGATCTCACTGAGTTGGAAATTCAGTGAACCATGGACCCGGATTATACCACCGACAACGTATGCGTCGCAGGCACCTTTAAACCACATGCAGAACACACATTCGTTCTAACTTGTAGAGAATTCAAATGGGAAACTGTTTCGGACCCCATTCTTACTTCGCCTTGAATCCACTCCACACTAGAGGATAAAAGATGAAGCTCTCGGCATTCATCAATTCCTGAGGATGCGCCATGCATTCGTCCTTCAATTTTTAACTCATTTGAGGTGATTGAATACATATCAGACTTTACAATGACTGCGGTAGTCTTCTGCCTCTACCGAGTCAGTGCTGCTATCCTCCCAGACAAGTCTGAGACTGGTCTGTGACCAGTTACCGAACCAGGAGGGTGAATGGTTTAAGTGAACCATGAGCTCGAGTCAAACCATCAACCTTGCGTTTGGCTCAAATTGGAATCTTGCCATTCAAAGAGTGAAATTTGTGTTTAAGAAACAATATTCGTTATATCATTCTACCGAATTGCTTCCCTTGATACGATGTTTATCGGTGATGTGCCTCTTAAGAAGTAGCCAGAGCACGTGCAGGTATTCGTGTAGAGGACGCGGTGGTCCTCATGGCAGAGGTAGGGGTGCACCGCGTGGACGTGGAGTACATCGTGGACGGGGTCGCTAAATCTGGTATAGTTTCAGCATAAACTCTAATTCTTCTAGCTGAGAATTTTTTATGAGCAATTTATCAACACATCTAACCAGTTTTGCTGGAGTAAGATAACTTGTTCAGAATGTTTATACCTTTGCCTTAATGTTGGTGGAAACGCAGTCTAATTGGTAGAGACTGTGTAATTTTTTTTCCCGTTTTCTCTCAGATTCACTGTAAATTGTTTCTTGTGCTCCACTTGATGAAAATGCACTGGAATTAGACATTTAGAAACACGATACATCAAAATGATTTCAATAACAAAACGTCTTGTAAAAAAGTTCGTCGTTGCAGGTTTTTCCCACCATAATCTTTTGTAATCCTGACGAGCTGTGGAGCTTGATCTTCTGTGCTTTCATTTTCTCTCGTTCCGTCTTTATCATCATTGAGTTATTGCGTTGTTTCTGTTTTTAGCTATTGTCCATTCTCTTTTTTGAATAAATTGTCATGTTTGTCCTGTTGGATCGGAGCTAATGTTTCATTATAAACATCCTTCGTGATAGCAGTAATAAAAGTTCGATGTATACAAAAGATCGTCATTTTCGATGGCCCAACTTTTGTTTCGAAATCGACACACAGTCTTAGCAACGACGTGTTCTCAAGATACCAACATACGATGACTGGTCTAATCTGCACTGACAACAAGATTGTTTGAGGGTTCTAGGACTACATAATCCTCTTTCGCACCAGAATCCTCATTTCTCTATTTGCTGTCAAAGATGTTATGTTTTTATTTATTGATCCCATAAAGAATGTCTCCTATTGTATATTTTTCATATGAAAAATTTTATACTACATTCGATCATTATCTCTTAATCATAAAATTTGATCAATTGCGCGTTGCAGCACAATTTTTATGTATCCTTACTCACACATTTGTTTCTCCATCATTTTTCCTATTTCCCCTCTT
>JAHQIW010006540.1:0-38995 GCA_019055375.1 Parelaphostrongylus tenuis
TTTGAGCACTGTCATGATGTAAAAACTATACTTAGAATAATGATGAGTAATATGCGAAACATTCGAGTTCAGCTCGGAGTTGAACCAGTGTTGCTTATCTCTCTCGGATAATGGACGAATGGTCGTGATGCAGGCTATCAAGGAGCAGGGCGCGAGTTCAACCCCATCAGTCAATACTCTCTTTAATCGATCTACAAACTAGATCTTATCTTGAGTTTCTCTGAAACTGCATGATTGTCCGGCCAGCATTCTACTTCAATCATAGAGAAGAGGAGATCTTAAATAGCAATCAGAACGACAACGAAATGTTGAAGGCCTTCGTGGTAGATGGATGCGAGGAAGCGAATGGAGTGCTTAAGTACTGGTCCACCACACAGTGAAATGTAATGTCGGGTTGTGCAAAAAACAGCTCTCATGAGCGCTCATATTCCAAATTAACAAGCTATGCAAAAAGTTTGTATCATTTCGCTTTTTTATATAATTTTTGTTATGTAATTATATGATTTTGGGTTTCGTCCAATCGAGCATTTTCTTGCGAACAAATTCGCTTATTGTTTATACACGAATGGTGCGTAAGAGAAAGTGCTAGTGAAGCGGCGCGCAAGATTAATGAAGCTTGTAGCGATAATACGCTTGCACAAGGGGCGGGTAGGAAGTGGTTTACGAATTCAGTACTGTGATTATTTGTTTTGTCTTTTGCTCCGAAACAAAGTATTGCAGAAATCATATGAAATTCAAAAGGCACGAACTTTTTGCACAACTCAATACTTTGAAAGACTTTTTATTTGTTTATCAATTTTCGATAACTGGCCGCTATTAAACTAATCTATTTATTTCTCAGGTCCTCTCATCTTATCTTCAGTGTAAAATGGTGCACCAAAACTTTGAGGAGTTCAGATCAACTAAGTACTAGCACAAGCCAGTTCTAAAGCTATAAGTAATCAAGTCCTCCTTATTTCTCTTTTGCAGAAGTTCTCGGTTAGATCTTTTGTAAGTCCATGTTATCAAATAGAAGATAAGTTAGCGACGTTTTCTAAGTCAAATAAACATCTATATAATGATGCCGCAGCAGTAAGTGATAGACTAATATGCTTGGAAGTGTTGTAAGTAGTTCAATGTGTAAAAAAGACTGAGTTGAAATAATGTTTGCTGAATTTATTGCTACATAAAGGTCAGCTCTATTGTTTGGATTGACTGAGATGAGGGTTGAATCGATAATAATGAGGTCCATGTGATGTAAGTCATAGAATAAATAATGCAGTGGAAAAATGAACAGACAACCCCTAAAGGTGCCCTTTAATTTGGTTGACTCAGTCTTACGGTTGATCTGATGCGTAACACTCACACGAGCACCGTTGATTTTGCAAAAGCGAAAAAACGGTGAACTAGTTCGTCATTTGAACACATGTTGCTTTTTTTTCGAAAAGGAACGATAAACTCTCGACACTAGAGGACTTGTGAGATTGAGAAAGGCCCCCGAGATTATAGAAAGGTTTGCATTAGATTTATGGTTAGTCCACTCACGTTGAATGTAATTCGACATTTCTTTTATCAAACTATCCCCAAACACTAGCCACGACCCGCTGAAATGGTAGTAAATCTAGAAATCTTGAGCTAGTCACAAGTTTACTATCACATCCTCTACTGATGATGACGCCTTCTGAACAAACTTCTCACTTTTCACTGAGCAGAGAATCTATGGGAGTGATTATTCAGAAATCCTTTTTTATCAACTCAAAAATCTATCACCTTAAAAAAACTGTGTGCAATTTGAGTTCAAGTTAATCTAAATAGATTTATTTAACCAAGGTAATCAGTTTAGTTTTATTTTTCACAAAAGATTGGGCACTCTTTTTTTGTCGGAAAAAGACTTCTTGATCCTAGTAGCATATTTAAGCTAAGGAGCTTCGTAATAGGCTGCCCTATCTTTCTTGTTTGCCTATGAATTCTGCCCATCGGATATTGGTTCTATCGGTGTGAATTGATCTCTTGGCTTGCTGCCTGACTTTTGGCACCAGACTCGAACGCCTAAACGGCCAATGTGATTAATCTGGCAGCATTCACGAAGGAAAAAGGTTTAGCAACTAATCGGCAGATAACGTGCTTCGGCCACGTGAGAGTCTACCACATTTGGTGAAGTGGTCGATGAATACGATGCGTCTGTAAGCAATAGTCACTGTCATTTTAAATGAAGATGATGAAGAAGATTAAATTGATAGAACTCGAGGATATCATCGATATCCGTGAGGAGTGCCTGCGATTGTTCCGTCGTTAAAATGACGTCGCTAACGACTTATACAAAACCTTAGGCGTTATTGTCTTTTGTGTAACCCTCTTTCTTGCCATTGTTTTAAGAAGTAGTAAGCTGTTTTTGAGTGCAGTATCCGTGGTTCTTAAGACCTGTTCGACTAGATTGAAGATGGGCGCACTGCAAGGTGATGAAGTTGGGTATTCCGGTGTCAGCTAGAAATCATCTGAGTGCCTATAGTAGCGGTTTGAGAGGTGATGCGCTTGTGGGTGCGTTGAGTGTCGATTATTTAATTGATTGTATTACTATTGTTTGCCACGCGAAACATTTTGATGATATAGTCACAAACCAAACAGAGCGATGGTTCGTTGAATGAAAGTTTCAGATCCGTAGAAAATTTGCACTGGTTCTTCCCATTGTTTCGCATGTTCCCTCAAAATTGCTCTATCCCAAGCGTAACATTGGTGCTACAGCGTTCGGAGGAAATGTTCTCTTGGCAGTGTAGATGTGTGATCTTTCGCTTCTTTTTTCCTCTTTTATACAGAATTCTCTAGAAACCTAGTCGGCATCACTCCATATCCCAACACCTCTATGTTGTGGCAGCAGCATAACCATTATGAAATTGGTAAGAAATTCAGTCACCTTGATAGATCTCGTGAATCCTGCAATGAGTTTGAAAAACTCATTGAGTAATTGGTGGTTTAGTGATAGAAAGCGTGGTTGCCAGGTGCCAACCCGGCTTCGATTCCCGACCAATGCACTGCTAAGTTCAGCGGTAGAGTGGTGCATGCGTTTGTTGTGCGTTGAATGCCGATTGTTTGATTGATTTCGCTAATATTGTCTGCTACACGAAAAATCTTCATGATATAGTCACGATCCAAAATGAGCGATGGCTTGTAGAATAAAAGTTTGAAGTCTGTTAGGAACTTATGTTATTCTCTCTCATTGTTTGACATGTTCTTTTGAAATTGTTCCTATCACAAGCGTAATCAAGGTGCTAAGCGTTGAAAGAATAAATTTTCCTGGTTGTGCAGATGTATTTCACTTGAGTGGTACCTTTCAAGTCTTCAGAGAATGCACAATAAGTACTCAGGGTACCATAATCAAAGTCACAAATTTGTGGACGATATTGAGTTTCAAGTAATTAGCTGCTAGTAACTATTCTCTTCATTTTTCCTGGTCTCTCATCTTATCCTCATGGCAATTGGTACACCAAAAACGTTGAAAAATGAAATTTTTTGCAGATCCATGGGATCAAGTAAATGATGAGTCACTAGGTTTTTCAAGTCAGATAAACATATTCATAATGATGCGCAGCACTACTTGATAAACTAAAATGTTTGAAAGCATTGTGAGAAGGTCAGCTCAGTACGTCGAAGCAGATTCAATTAAAATCATAAGTTTGCTGGTTTTATTGTAAATTATGGTCACTTCCACTGTTTGGAGTGACTCGTAGATGAGGCTCAAATCAAAACTAATGAGTTCTTATGATGTATGTGACAGATCAAACAGTGGAGTTGGCAAATTTGTAAGTATCCACAGAGGTGCCTTTGATTTGGCTGACTTGACTTTACGGCCGGTCTGATGTGTAACATGTACACGATTACCGATGGTATTGCCAAGGGCCAAAGGCGATAAACTACTTCGCTATTTGAACACTTAAAAGGATTTTCAACCGAGAAATCAGTTAGTTTTCTCTTTTATGAAGAAGTTAGAACTCTTTTGTTATCGAAAAATGTTCTCTAGATTCTAACTGCATACTTCAATGGAAATATTCGTGATGGCCCTCCATGTCCTTTTTGCTTGCACAATGCTGTCCCTCGGATAAGGTTGTTTTGAGTGTTTCCTCAAGAACACGATCATAATTAATTGAACTCATATTATTCTTTGAGGCAACATGTCATGTGCACTTGTTATGGACTCTTGTTTAGCCCGATACACTTGTTTCGACTTTGCAGCCTCGTCTTCGGGCGGGTTCTTCGTCTTTAGCCATTCCTCTCGGGAACCCTCACATCCCCTTAATGAAGTGGGCGACGACGAACGATTCAAGCAGTTCCGTCAAGTGAAATCAATCACTAGATTGGCAGTGTTAAGAAAATACTCAGAACAAAGGTATAGTATTTCAAAATTACCAGTCAAGAACAATCGAGTGTCAGCCTCTGCTATCCAGCGATTTTCCACTTGACGGCAATTGTGCAAATCGTTCGTAGTCGCCTATTCTTTATAGGAGGATGTAGGGGCCCTTAAGAGGATTGACTAACGACGAAGGGCCTTCTCAACTGACGAGGCTGCAAGCCCGAAACACGTATATCGGGATGTACAAGCTCCCACAACAGACCACATCACAAGTTGGCTCAAGTAGTAATTATGAAAATAAGATTGATTGACATGCGCGGGCAAAGTGATCTTTGTCCAATACGTGGGTGGCTGCATGAGACAGAAAGATCGGCTGAGGCAATATCGATCATTTTTCGAGCATATGAAGGTGCAGAAAATCTCGTATTACCTAAATGTCTTCATGTCACTATAGGCAGCAATTGCGGCGTTCTGGCCTACTGAATTCCATCAATGAGATCATAATGATTGTTGATTTAACCGTATTCATGGCAGAATAAAAGTATTAAGGTCGTTTTATAGCAGAGTTTAAGTTTATTCTGGAGCTTTTCCTTCAAAACGGAGAAACAATCCTTTCTTGTATTAAAAAGGTCGTACGAGCATAAGACCAGTCGAAGATCGATCGCTAATTGCGCAACTCTCACTGATGCCTCAGCCAGCGGCCGGTGAATTGACCAAACATACCTTGCTCGCGTACGCAAATCAATCTTATTTTCCCTGCTGCGTTGTGCAGGAGAAGGTCATTCCAAAGTAACAAGCACAGCGTTGGAATTAGCAAACAATGCGTTTTTGAGTGGTTTTGATATTCTGGAATGAGTGCTCTATCCGCGAAATATGCGCACCTGAAACATAGCTTCACTTTGAACTTTAGAGCGATTCAAAAGAGTCTTTTCGGTAACCGGCGATTACGTGGAGCTGTAGCGAGAAATCTAATTTTCACAATGATTGCTAACATTCCCATGAACAGTTCATATGCCAGCGAATGAATTCGGCTTTTCATTTGTCTCCTTAGTAACCATAAAAGAACCAAAAAATTATGTGTAGATTTTCAATCTAATAAGTAATCTCTTGAAGTAATGTCTTCATTCTTAATTCTCGGTGGTCACGAAAAACTTTGAGTCAACTGAAGTGTTATGCAGTGGTTAGCGTCTAGCATCAAACCTTTCCACCGCCTTTATTTATTGATTTAAAGTAGAAACCCCAGTTCTCGCCCACCGACCTTTGCTGTCTTATCAATATATAGACGCCTGTTTGAACATCTGCTCCACACAAGAGGAAATGTCCAGTCTTTCTTACAGGCTCTTGATGAAAATAGGACTATCAGGTCGGTGATCTTTCTTAGAGCGCTTGATATCTCGAGGAATTCTGTCGATAACGGCTCTCTTCCAACGATTGTCGCTGAGGCGCATCACGTGGCCGGTCCACCTTATTTTGAATAGCTAGCGTGTAGAACGGCGTTTTGGATCTTCGATAGTTGACTGAGATCGGAAATTTGGAGTTTTTTCCCTCGTTCGCAAGATACAAGATACTTTCAGCATCGAACTTTCGACTGCTCGTTCAATAACGCAAAAGATCCTTCGTCCTGCTTACATAGCGACTTCTAATGCATACCTTAGGACAGGGTTAATCGCCGAGTTGAAAAGGTGGACACAGAGTCGAATGTTCTTTACCCTCTTCACTGCGTCCTCAATGCTCTTAAACGTTCTTCAAGCCGCTCGTTTCCTCCTGCTCAACGCTGAAGTCAGGTCGTTCATCATGTTACACGACCTAGGTAGACGTAACTGGAGCAATCGAACATGTTCGTTTCTTCGAGCGTGAGCGGACATTCAAGCGATCCGTTCCTGATGGACATCGTTTTTGGTAGATATAGTTTAAGGCCTATAATTCCATAGGCGTTGTCGAAAGCGGTCATCATTCATTTTGCATGGCTGATGCTTGGTGTTATGAAGACGATATCATCAGCTAAACACGGGTGGTTTAATTGTTAACCGTCACTTTTCACTCTCATGTCGTCTTCTTTAATACTCCATGACGTTTTAGAGTGGGACAGTGAACATTTTCGGCCAAATGAGTATTGCCTTGTCGAAGCCCTCTTCTTACGTCGATATTTATATTGTTGTGAATGGCGATATTTTGGTTGCAAAATCTTATGTAGTTTACGAAGGATCGATGTTATGCAAAGGATAGGGACGCCCTGTTTCTTCAGAGCCTCTATGACCACTTCTGATACCACTGAATCAAAGGCTTTCTCTAAATCGATGGGAGTGACATATAGTGGTATTTAGTCAGTCTCGTGAATTTTCAATGAGTTTTGTGATCGAGATCAATAGGTCAGTTATGAGTGCCAAGATTTTTTCTTGCTGTCCGCCGTCTATAAACTGTTCCTTCGACTCATCTTGAAACAGGACTGACGAAGGACACTAAACGAAGGACAATCATGCAAACGAGCAGGGTTCCGAAAAGGATTCAGCAGCATAGACCACACCCACACGATATAGGACTAATTAGTTTCACGACGTGCAGGAAATTATTTAATGGAAACACAAGCTGCCATAGAGTCGCTGAGCTCCTAGGGCACCCCTACTCACTTTATAAAGATCCTTCGTGAGTTTTATGAAGATTTTACGACCATCGCATCGCCACTCTATAAGCCTATTGATGTCGATGCAGAAAGAGGTTTTGAAAAGCGATACAACCCTCACCAAAATTTTCCACTGCCAGCCTTCAAAATGTCATGTGAGCATTAGAATGGGGCGTTATGGGAACAAAATCGATGGCCGACAAAAAATCATCTTTGCTTTGCTGATGATATCGCCCTTTAACACCAATCATAAGCTAGGCGAAGCAGAATGTCGATCAATTTCGACAGCTCTTGAATGAGTCGTCTTCGACTGAATCCACAGAAAAGATTTATGAAGGAGCATATGGGTCTTAAACGCTCCGTTCCACTCAACGAATACGAACATTTGCAATGTGCCCTCAGGACCGTAAATTATCAAGTAAGTTCCTATTTCTATAGAAGCGTGTAGTGAAACAACTCCGTCGCACGCGCGTCGCGCGGCCTTTGCTCGAAAACGGAACAAGTGCCTGTCAACGGGTTAACCATTGAGAACCATAAGGTGCTTTCAACCGTGCCGACCAACGTCAAATCCCACTTAGCTACTGTGGTGGCGGCGACGCACCTCGTGAGAAAAGTGACGCATCTCGTGGGAAAACGGACGCAGGCAACGTGGATGCTTTGTTCAACGTGTATTCCCACGTGGCATGCACTCAGAGCTGTCTGCCCACCGTTCTGGAGACCTTTAGGACGATAGATGCGAGAAGACGAATTCAGGCTTGACGGAATGTTATCATCATTGAAGTGATAGATAATCTTAATAAAAGGAACGTTTATTTTCCATCGCTACGATAATGAACTATCTTTGCGGCTGGTATATAACATTTGTTTTTTTTTTGTCGATATTCTTGTAGTCATTCAATAGCTTAGAAAATGCCGATTCTCATACTAAGCTTGATTTCTGGATAGACCTCCACAGTGCGATTCACTAATGGAAAAAGGTTAAAGTTATGCCTTTGGAGTGCGTTGTTTTCACCGCGATTTCAGTATTTTACTTGATTAAATTCCACTTATGAGGGAACTTCATCTTTACGAAAAGATAGAATCTAGTGAACAGTTTTCATAGGAGTTTAGGTGAAAATAACGCTTATTACCCAATTTTCAATGAGAGCAGAACACGTAGCGCAGTGGTTAGGTGCCAGGAAATTTTCTAGAGTGCAAAGTGAACTAAAGGAGTAAGTAGAACATGTGAAGTGATGAAGATTACAGTGATGAATAATGCTCAAAGTTGAAATTGATTGGATATTCTCGACGATAGTCAATGACATCAAATTGTAATCTGTAATATCATTTTACCAAGCAAGCCTTATTTAACAATTGTTTTCATATGATCTTGTAATTTTCTTTGACTTTCAGCCCCTGGTTGCTTTCTAGGAACTAGTTGTACGAACCCCGGCTTGCTCTCCTGTGCCTTTTCCTCACTCTCAATTTCCTCACGATCTCATTCAGCTACTACATCAGCTGCGCCCCGTAACGTGGGAATGACGGCGCTCGTGGAACGCATACAGACAGTGTAACATTTCCGCACTGAGACACAGATGCCGTCCTCTATGAGTGTCGCGTAAGCGAAGGCGCGACTCTGCTTGTTTATAAACGTTGTTCCTCAAAGGTTTAAGAAATCAGCAGAACTAAATAGAAATGGTATGATATGGTGCTTCGAGATTCTCATAGTCATAGTCGCCAAAACGTCGACGCACGTATACAGCTTGTGAAGGTGTGCATATACACGTCAAACGATTGTTCCACTAATCACTTCGGTCACTCTAAATGCAAAATGTGACCGCTTATGATGTACGTCCATTAGTCCAGCACTCTTACCTTCATTAAAACTAAAATCTCACGTGGGCTTCGAGAGCAACATGTATATTGCACTTCACAAATTTAATAAAATCTAAAAAAGCCATCTGCTATAAATTGAGTCAAGGAGGTGCGTCTATTACCATCGTTCATCTTATTTCCTGCAAAGAAGTTAATCCGAACAATTGTTTTCAGCCGAAATGTTGGAACGACTAGGATAAGGAAACATTGATGATCATCCTCTCAATTTATTCTGCCCAGAATTGTGTGAAATGTCCTGTGAAATATCTGAAAGTTTTGTTTAAGCGCGAATTAACAACAAAAAATAACATTAACTATTCTTCAAACTACAGACCACACAGTTCACGGATTTCTGCCATTGTTCTGCAACATTCCGGATGTGCTTGAAGTTCCACTGAGGTTTTCTTTAATCGGAAATATCTGAAATGCTCTTTCGATAACCATGGACGTAATATTGCAATGATCAAAACAGGCAATAATCGGATGGAGCAAAGTGTGGACTGCAGGCGGGTTGCGAAAAAACGTTAATGTCATCCAACTTTTCAAACTTGTCGCTGATTTTCTTGACCATATGCGATAGAACGAGACACGTTTTCGAAATCGAAATTGCTTTCTTGAGTCACTCAAGCCATTTGCCTTCAGTTAATTTTGCCGTCACACTAGTATCTTTCCACTCATCAATCTCATCGACGGTTTAAGAGCCCTTAAACGTCAACAATCCCGGATTATTACAGGAAAATTATACTGTTAAATAGCCAACTTCATGCAGAATTAATAAATTAGAAGAATGTATGAAATTGCAATAATAAGCGACACTAAGATGTAAAAAAATGAAACTGTTGAAAATTCCTAAACTTTTGCTCTACCTAATATTCAAAGGCAAAAACTATATTGATTCCTTTTTCGATCATGGGAATGATAGAAGGGCATCATACTCGTACGACTTCTAAAAAATTTTCAGGGAGTGGCTCTTGTCAGTGTTGTTTCTAATTTCCTTTCTGCATTAAGGTGAACCTATTTTAAAGTGACAATGTATCCGGTCTAGAGTGTTCTGCTCTAAGCCAGGTTTCACTTTACCTCTTTTCGAGAAATGTCTTAGCGGTAATTATGACAACCTTCGCTTGAAGAACAGAAATTAGCACATGTTGCAAGCATATCGACAAGCAGTTGATAGTTTTATATCGGATCTATCTTATTCTGCCATTCCGCTATATAACAAAAGTGCTGCGAAGGACTCTTGCAATACGGTTCTTATTTTTCCCTCCTTTCTCGCAGACCAAAATTCGCAATCCTCTACTCTTTAATTGACCTTTTCCACTGTAGTCTACAGTCTTCAAAGCGAAAACAATGTGCGATGAGGAGAATGGAAGACTTGGTTCTTTTCCTAGCTTTCCTCCATATAAGTGAAACAATTTTCTCGTCTTAGCTTAAACAACTTCAAAATTCCGTACAAATGGTTTATATTTCGACCAATCTTAATCGTTCAAGCCGCAGATATTAGCAATTCGTCAAGCGTGCTGAAATAAGTGAGATTTCTCCTCTCAAGTGTCAAACTTCATTCAAGGTTGTGCTAGGCTTTGTCAGTTCTATTGCGACGGATTTGTATAAAATGATAAAAGGAAAAACGTTGAGGAAAGCTGTCTATGTTACAAAATATGCAGTATTTCAGACTTTGTCATTTCGGTGTCCATTAATACTCAGCTGTCCTATAATATCTTTCGCTCTATTGTTTTATTCGTTTTTTATTTCAAATCGAGTTAATGCCAAAAGGCTGTAGTATGTCAGAGAATGTTCCAGTAGCTTGAACATACATCTAAATACGGCCGTAACACCATTGCTTGCCATCTAGGATGGCTACTGGAAAGTAATGTCTCGATGGATAACTCCTGCACTGACCGATTACCTCACATTGCAGAGTTAATTCACCACATTTTGGAAAAGCTGGGTTTAAACACGGTGCTACAACCACACCATGTATTTCTGATTTTGCTCCATCGCAGTATCATTTTCCTGCCTTGAAGCAGCTTTTGTGGGAGGATAAGTTCAAAGGCAACAAACACTTAAAACTCGCCTCACCGACTTCTTTTGGCCAGCCTTATTCTTTTTGGGTGAAGGCAGTCAGTTTGTCTAGCAAATGGTTTCATATCAATGATCATGATGGTGATTATATTGTTGATTAATCGATTTCTCCAAATAAATAATATTCAAATTAACAATTTTGTCTAAATGTCAAAGTATTCATGGGACAAGCCTTCAAATGATATCACAAAAATTGCTGAAAAACTAGTTTCGGCATTTTCCGGATATTTCGATAAGTAAAAATACTCACAAAAGATGTAAGCTGCAGCTCTAGGAGAGCCGGATTAACTGCCACTGCATCATCTTCGGTAACATCGCCTCAGGCAGTGCAGTGCCTAGAGCTCCTCCACCTGATATATGAAAGCAAGAATCAGAATGTCGCGGCTGTTCCCTCCAAGCACATGTCAATCTCAGGAGCTCTGAAGATTTGGATAGCATTTTCTTTCGTTAATTCATTTCCGCTCGAAAAGAAAATTCTTTGTAGGCCGCAAACGTCGTCATGGCGAATTGATCGAGAGAGATGTGGCACAGTGCACTGAACAGAGCGGTTCGAATGTTGGCTTCTGGTCCGCTTGAATCTCGACATTTGCAACTGTCAGCTAAAACGAGAGCTCAGATTTGAAATGTTATAAATAAACCATGTAGTCATTTGGTTTCTATCTACTTCAGCCTTGAAAAGCTTCTAAATTATTGAGCAGCAAGTGAACAGTTTATGTCAAGAAGTCACTCTCTAGTGTGGCAAATGGAACGTGACACTTTCGATAGTCGAATGAAAAACTCAAGAAGTCTGAAAAAGTCTTGCATTCACAAATGAAAAGAAAGGTCGTATTCATACAAATTCTCGACAAAAATTCAAAACATAAGTGTGATCACACAACGTCGAGAACAGACAATGTCCTCTATGAATTTTCTTCCATCTTTGAACTTTCCATTCTTCATTATCCCTATGTACTTGTCCCCAACGATTATTGTCATGGGGATAAACCAGCTCTTTAATATATCAAGGCTTTAAGTGTAAATGATTCGGCATAAACAGATATACTTTTTGTGATTACAATGTGTTGATGCAATAGGATGCCGGTTCCCTACCGAGAATTTGAATTTCGCATTTTTGCAATACAATTGAGAGAAGATCAGCAAGAAAAAGTCCTTTCAGATTCTTCCATTGAGGACTTCATATGCCCGATTTGGATGATTAGCGTTAACGTATACACAATAGGAAGACATGGACAGGAATCAAACAGAATAAACCAACGTTGAAAACTGTCAAGGTCTGTTCCGCACTTTTTTCATTTACAGAATGATTATGTTGAGGTGTCTGCGGTCAAAGTTGAATGCCAAAACATCCACAATGATTGCGTGGCTTTAGTTAAGTCGCTCTGAGTAAAGAGCGCGATCTGCTATGATTTTCGTTATATCATAAACTATTGGTCCCGCGGTGTTTTGATATTAGATTCGGCTTTTTCTTCATTTTTGTTTGCCTCCATAACACTGTAATCGCTTATTATGATTATGAAAAATGAGTGGATTTTGTTTCAGATGGTACTTCAACCACGTCAAGAATAAGCTACACCTCTAGCAGATTGCTCTTGGTATAGTGAAGTCATTGATAATGTAAAACAGAAGATCCTGTCATGTACCAAAGAAACTAATAAGAAATGGACCAAGAGAGCACTGAAGTGGACTGCAAGTGCTTGCGCCGTCTTGGATTGCCACCAAAAATTGGGGACGTGGTGGCTACCATTATTCATCAAAATTTTTAAATGGCTACCATTAATCATCAAAATCTGTAAATAAAAGTCAATTTGAGCTCATGGAATCGGCTTCACAGCGCCTTTTTAGAGGACGCCACTATCATGGTTGAAGAGTTAGCGAGAGAAACGACTGAGAAGAGTGTTGAAAGTCGCACTACCAATGAAGGCAAGTTCTCCAAGATCTTCATAAGTCGATTATTTTGTGAAAAAGTGCAACTAATCGAAACCAGTCCCAGTAATGTGATTTGTTTTCACATTTATGACGTTGAGCAATTCCAAACAACTCCAGCTTTCACTGTGGCAAGTCTAAGGTTGTATGCACTGGCTGTGCTCAGGTTCCATAAGTGCAAGGCTATAGTTCTGGCCTCGCACAGCTAATCACGGATCAATTAATCGTTTCTAAGCCATGTAAGCTGGCATCCGTTCATAATGAAGAAATGGAGAAGCTGTATCATAAGCATACCAGGATCCCTGAAAACATTTATTCGATTAGCATCTAACAACATTCGTGAAGAGAATGAAACAATTTCCAAACATCATTCTGAGATACATACAAATTTGTATACTGTTCCAGAAAATTAATGAATGAGATGAGTTGCTAATCAATATTGATAACATGTACACAAGATGTGAAGACTGGTTGCGTAATAAAGGTGCTAATACTGTTTTGATCAACCTTCTCACATAGATCCTTCATCATCGGCCGTTCCACTGTCTTTTCTGAGTCAAACAACGTGAGAAAAGAAAAAAAAGAATCTAATAAGAATCATTTCTGACTGAGATCATGACAAAGCAATCAATGTACAGCGCATCAAAGCAGATGATATTTCAAAGAATGGGAGAATTATTTTCTCACCATACACCACTCTTTTTCTGTCCCATAGTTTGCTTGATGCTCTATCGGTCCTGCTGAGAGTGTCCACAATATCGGTCCATTAGAAATATTTCTTGTTTCCAAGTACTTCTTAGTCACCAAAAATTAGCAAAGATTCCCATCAAAATTTTTCCTGATTTTTCTTGACCTATTAGAGCTAAATGTACAATTCTCTATTTGTTTCTAGACTGTTCATTTGTGATTTCAAAGCTCTGTCCACTGTTTGAGTGAAAAGATGAATGAAGATGATGACGCGCTTTAAAAGACATGCTCATATTGATGCGAAAACGGTCAAGAACGGTCACCATACTCGACCGAATGACGTGCTGAAGTTTGAATATCCAATTGACAAGTGGAGAGATTATGGACCATTGAGAAAGAGTATAAATTTGTGAAGAATTATGAAGTACTGTTGTACAATCCTGAAAAACCATGCGATTTAAAGTTCGGAGGCCTGTTACTTAAGTGAAAAGGTGATGTGTCCAATGAAGAACAAAATAAGCTAATTTTTGACGATAAGGAATTTTCACACGAAACTGATGTTACAGAATCTGTAAATAAAATCAACAAAGCGGTGGCTTCTACAATTCCAGTTTTCAACGGTTGTGTTACTATGCTTGGAAATTGTGATCCACTACATTGCTCAGCCTGCGCAACTTATATATCACTAGCCAATATCACTAGCCTCAGCTATTATTTCGTCTTCTTCAGAGCCGGTAATTCAAATCCATTGTCCACGGATGGCCTTTGCAATACAGATATCTTTAGAGCATCAAGCGATCGAAACGAAGGCGTTGAATTTCTAATCAGGTAAAATTTCCACTAGCCTCGTGTATGCCATGCAGTTGGGAAAACTGTATTCATCATTCACTCTATCGCCATGTAAAAGTCCATTTTTTAGGTCTCGAGTTAAGTTTCCGAACTTAATTCGAAAATTCAAAAATTTGTTTTTCCAAGTAATCGAAAGTATCAAATAACATTGATTGAAGTACTCTCCATCTGTCTGGATGCGATTCTGCCAACGCTCTGGCAACAAATCGATTCCGCGCTTATAGAACTCATTATTTTGCCATGTAAACCAACCAGTCAATTCTCGACGCAAATGACTGATGTCTCAGAACTTCTTCTTGTCCAATCAGTGCTCCAATGATCTGAAGAGATGGAAATCGTGCGGAGACAGATCTGGCGAATACTGCGGATGATCCAAGTTCGCTCAGCCTGATTCGGTCAACTTCTTTCTTCTTTTCTTGGCGCGTGGCTTTGTAATGTCTTGAAGCAAAATGACGTGGCGACGGCGTTGACGTGGAATTGTTTAATTGCCACGGTTCAGTTGCTGACGCTCAGCGTTGATTGTCTAACCGGCTTGTAACAACTCCCAATGAATCGGCCCACTGCGGTCTCAGAAAATGATCAACATTGCTTTTGGCGCAAATCGATTTGGTCTCGGTATTGATGTTCCTTGCTGACCTTCTCTGTGTTGCTGTAGTGTTGCTAGTAGAGTAATGAAAGTTCTCTATTTGAGAGGACAATCTACTGTACTGCCACAGCGACGAGTCAGAAACTCTGGTTTAACAGTGCGCGAATTTCTTCACTGTGTTCACTTAAAGGAGCAAATCTACTCGAACCAAATTCACGGCATCCGATGAGCTTCTAGGTTAAATACAAAAAGCTATGTTTTCTGTTTCACATCCGTGGTCAAAGTAAGCAGTTTTGGCTTCCGGGAAGCGTGCAAAGTAGGTGAAAAATTCATCTTTGGATGTAATTTTTAGGTTTGGAAATGAGCAAATTCCTATAGACATGTTTCATGTTTCCCGAAGTGAACTATGCCAGATATGTAGTCGATGCTGCATCATACTTATCTGCTAAGACTTCCACTTGGAGTTCGCATAATTAATCAGTTTTTCATCTATTGAATATACTACATACTTGTGCTATGTTGTCACACAACCTAAATTGTCGCTATCGTTTTATTAAGACTGAAAAGGAAACAAATCAGTATTGTTTTCTTCTTGTGCAGATCACACCTTACTGGGAACATCACCGATGGAAGGTGTCAACAGTACTTTGCATTACATTTACTCAAGAATTGTTAGCAAAATGTCTACTTAGTTGAGATCAGAAGAAAATGCTTCCGAGTTTTCCAATGACCATTTGCATTGTCCGTAAGTCATTGTAATCTTCACTTCAATATCACAGGTAAGGCGTGCTTTTAGTTAGCGGTAGTTGAAAGTTGACACCTGAACGCTGCTATTCATTCAGTTATCATGATTTTCCTCATTCATCGCATCCATGTACGAGATCAATTGGCGATAAGAGTGCATGTCAACACACGTGACGTAATGGCCACTGTTTGTTATTAGCTTCTGTTTAGCATAATTTTTTCTCTCAGGCTGCAAGCTCTTCTGAGGAAAAATTCCCAGTATTTCTACTATTTGAAATCCAATCAAACTATGTCCATCCTTCTGACTCTGCCGATTCGAGTTGTTTGGATATCTCTTCTCAGTTTTTTCTCTTCAAATTTATTTTGAAACTCAATAGTGATTGAGAAACAGGCCAATCTTATTTTTGCATGTGGATTTTTTCTGTCATTGATTGAAATGTCTAGAAATCAGAACAATTTAAAGCATTTGAATTATATACTCAATAATATTAATATACTAAAGTTATAGTATCTCATAGTCTTCGATCTTGGTTACACTCTGGCCGACGACCCATTGATTTCGGCTTTTGTTTTCTCAATAAATTTCTTTCTTTTTCAAGAATTTTCAGATTTTCTTTTCCAAGAAAGAAAAGTCCACGCTCAAATTTCAATGTGCCTGAAAATTATTTTTAAGCTATACATGTGGTCTGTGTGATTATGGGCATATGTATGGTGCAATATTGCCACATGCATAGCTCAAAAATAATCACCAGACCGCATAGCTCAAAATAATCACCTGATCCATTGATTAGTTCTCGTACGTCTCATGCTCCCTGGCTGCTCTATGCTAATGACCGTCGCACTTAAATATCCCCATGCTATACGGTAACATTGAAGACCCACTGAGAGGTCGATCCATTGATGTTAAATCGTTGCTTAGGTTCGTCAGGTATGAGCCAAACCATGTGACAATATCATAGAGGGCATCACGTCCGTTCAGACTAAGTGCTATTGATGAATTTCTTTGAAAATTCGTTTTGTTCACTATTTTGTTCCTTTCTTCGGAGATCATTTAGGCTCATCGAGTGACTGTGGTGGTGCAAATGTTCAAGAAATTCTTTCGAAGTTATCGATTTTATAAATATATTATCTCGATCATCAGTTTAATAATTACTCTCGTTCGTCAAAAGTGTACTGGACTCAAAGCCACAAACGAGCAGTGTTTTCTATGGCCATGTGAACTTCTCAGGAGCTTTGATGATCGAGAAATTATCATCAACTGTCGAAAAAAGGGCGCATATGGGATTATTTTCCAAGACTATATATGTTGATAGTTATTATGCTTTCTTTTTCGCAACTTTTTTCAAAAATGAAGCTAACTGCTGAAGAACTATGCCATCTAAAATGTACTGCAATGTATTGTTTTCGACTCCACACACAAATGAAGAGTGGGACTTACTAATAGCATTCTTGGTGAGAGAACTGGAACTCGTTCTTGATTATAGGTCGAACACCTTTCGTCAATCTCCTTAACAGTTCTTAATACTACGTTATCCAGGCTGTAAGGGGCTTGAAAATTCACCAGTAATCGATTTCGTGGAAGAATGTGATTCGATTTGATGAAGATCTTTGATGGAGTTATCAAATGGAAATGTGAGCTCCCCTCTCAATCAAGAGGAATATACTCGTAATAGTACATTAAAACGCGCAAGTCTTTTCTGTTAAGTTGGATTCTATATAATTTCTTGCGGATGTTCTAACAATTTTTCAAGTTTTGGTGACGAAGACGACGAAACAATATTGCGGAACTTGCATATGAGGGTTAAAAAGTACTTAAGTTAGAGACTACTTTTAGTCAATTATGTCTTCAATTGTATTGAAGGGTGATATGAAATGTGGGGATAGATTTAATCCAAGGCGGATCTACAGCGTCTATGTTGTCCCACATTAAGTAACAACTGTGGGTGGTATTAGAGATGAAAATTATTGCAAAAAAAGTTGTCAATTTGACTTCTTCTCTCAAGGATGTCTAGCAATCACGTGGCTCTGCGATAGCTTGTCTTTAGGATTTCAAGAAAATAGACTTGTCATCTAGCATCCTTTGACATCAGTGAAGTAGACGAAATCCTTACGCTGGAAAAAGGATTTGTTCTCACTGTTTTAGCACTGTTATGATGTAAAAATTATACATAGAATAATGTTGAGTAATATGCGAAACATCCGACCATAGGCCGGAGTTGAACCAGTCTCGATTATATCTTTCGGGCTTTGGGCGGGTGGTCGTGATGCAGGCTATCAGGGAGCAGGGTGCGAGTTCAGCCCCACCATTCAATACTCTTTTCAATCGATCTACAAACCAGATCCCATTTCAAGTCTCTCTGAAACTGCAAGATTTGTCCGGCTAGCATTCTACTCCAATCATAGAGAAGAGCAGATCCTTAAACAGCAGTTAGAACAAAAGCGAAATGTTGAAGGCCTTTGTGGAAGATGGATGCGAGGAAGCGAATGGAGTACTTAAAGTGCTGGTCACCGCATAGTGAAATGCAATATTTTGATATAACTTTTGCTATGTAATTGAATGATTTTGGTTTCGTCCAATCGAGCATTTTCTTGCGAGCATTTTGGTACACAAGTTGCCTTTACTTGCTTTGTGATGCAGCTGTCTTGGGAACAAATTCGCTTACTGCTCATACACGAATGGTGCGTAGAAGAAATGCTAGTGAGGCGACGCGCAAGATTAATGAAGCTTGGGGCGATGATACAGTTGCACAAAGGCCGAATAAGAAGTGGTTTGCGATGTTCAATGCTTTGATTATTCGTTTTGTCTCCTGCTCGAAACAAAGTATTGCAAAAATCACATTAAATATTCAAAAAGTGCGAACTTTTTGCACAATTTATTACGTTGAAAGGCTTCTTATTTGCTTATCAATGTTCAATTAACTGGCCGCTATTAACTACTTCATTTATTTTTCAGGTCTCTCATCTTATCGTCAGTGAAAAATGGCGCGCTAAAGCTTTGAGGATTGCAAATCAGCTAAGTACAAGCAGAAGCCAGTTCTGAAGCTTATCACTAATTGAGTTTTCCTTATTCCTCTTTTGCAGAAGTCCTCGGTAACATTTCTTTTGTACGTCCAAGTTATCAAATAGAAGATAAGTTAGCGACGTTTTCGAAATCAAATAAACATCTATATACCCAACTGTAAAGAGTGCTGTGCAAAAACGTTTGGTGTCAGCCGGGATTTGAACCCAGATCTCACTCTTTCCGGGAGTGTACTCTTACCGTTGCACCACCGACGCTCGTTTTGCGGAGCACTCTTTTTACGCTACAAGGCGTTATCTGTCAACAGCCAACCGTCGACGGTCTAGCAGGGCAGCCGCTATCGGCATTGAACCCTTTTGTGTTGACAGATATTTAGGTATCGATAATTAATCAGAATTCTTTTTATCTGACCGCCACTTGCGGTGACATGATGTTACGAGTGCAAAAACGTTTTGCGTCATCTGGGATTCGAAACTAGATCTCACTCAGGACCGTCGACGGTTGGCTGTTGACAGATAACGCCTTGCAGCGTAAAAAGAGTGCTGTGCAAAACGAGCGTTGGTGGTGCAACGGTTAGCATACGCTCCCGGAAAGAGTGAGATCTGGGTTCGAATCCCGGCTGACGCAAAACGTTTTTGCACAACACTCTACACTATTAGGTATACCGTAACATCATACCACCGCAAATGGCGGTCAGATAGAAAAATTTCTGGTTAAACATTTATATAATGCTGCGCAGCAGGAAGTGATAGACTAACATGTTTGGAAGTATTGTAAGTAGCTCAATGTGTGGAAAAAAACTGAGTTTAAATAAAGTGTTTGTTGGTTTCTATTGCTACATAAAGGCCAGCTCTGCCAGCTCTTTCGCTGGGATTGATTGAGCTGAGGGTTGAATTGAAAATAAGAGTTCATGTGAAGTAAGTGATAGAATGAATAATGGAGTTGACAAATGAACAAGTACCCCTAAAGGTGCCTTTGATTTGGTTGATTTAACCTTACGGTTGATCTGATGTGTAACACGCACACGACCACCGTTGATCTTGCAAAAGCGAAAAAAACGGTTAACTAGTCCGCCATTTGAACACGTGTTGCTTCTTTTCGCAATGAAACGATAGACTCTCGACACTAAAGGACTTGTGAGATTGAGAAGGTCACAGGATTATAGAAGAGGGCTTGCATTAATTTATGATTAGTCACTCACTTTGAATGTAATTCGACATTTCTTCTATCCAACTACCCCAAACAGTAGCCACGACCCATTGTAACGGTCGCAAATTTAGAAATCTTGAATTAGTAGTTACAAGTATAATATCGCATCCTCTACTGATGACGACGCTTTTTGAACAACGAACTTTTCATTGAGCAGAGAACCTAAGGAAGTAATTATTCAAAAGCCTTTTCTTTATCAGCTTGAAAATCTATCATTTTAGAAAAACTGTGTGCAAATTGAAGTTCACGTTAACCTATATGGATTCTTTACTCAGGAAATCAATTAGTCTTGTTTTTAACAAAAGGCTAGGCACTTCTTTATTGTCGAAAAAGCTTCTTGATTATAATAGCAAATTTAAGCTAAAAAGTCCGTAATGGGCTGCCCTAGTCTTGTTTGCTATAAATGCTGCCCATCGGATATTGGTTCTATCGGTGTAGATTGATCTCTTTGGCTTGCTGCCAGTCTTTAGCACCAGACTCGAACGCCTAAACGGCCAATGTGATTAATCTCGCAGCAGTCACGAAGGAAAAAGGTTTAGCAACTAATCGGCAGATAACTTAACATGCTTCGGCCACGTGAGAGTCTACCACATTTGGTGAAGTGGTCGATAATAATGCATCTGCAAACAGTGCCATAGAAAATTGTTTGTGAATAAAAATCATTGTCAAACAGTTACTGTCATTTTAGATGAAGATGATGGAAAAAATGAAATTGATAGAACTCGAGGACTCCTCGATGTCCGCGAGGAGTGTCTGCGATTGTTCCGTCGTTAAAAATGACGTCGCTACGACCTCAAAGGAAACGTGAGGCGCTATTGTCTTTTATGTACTCTCTTTCGTACCAATGTGGTTATAAGACTTATTCGACTAGACTGAAGTTGGGCGCAGTGTCTAAGGTGACGAAGTTGGGTATTCTTGTGGTAGCTAAAAATCACGTGAGTGCCAATACTAGCGGTTTGAGTGGTGATGCGTTTGTTGGGTGCGTTGAGTGTCAATTATTTGATTGATTGTATTACTCCTGTTTGCCACGCGGGACATTCTAATGACATAGTCACGAACCAAACTGAGCGATGATATGTTGAATGAAAGTTTCAGATCCGTAGGAAATTTGCAGTGTTTCTTCCCATTGTTCGGCATGTTCCCTCGAAATTGCTCTATCCTAAGCGTAACAATGGTGCTACAGCGTTTGGAGTAAATGTTCTCTTGGCAGTGTAGATGTGTGATCTTTTGCTTCTTTCTTTTATTTTAAACAAGACTTTCTCTTCAAAACCTAGCGGCATCTCTGGAAATTGGTAGGATATTCAGCCACCCTAATAGATCTCCTGATTTCTGCAATGAGTTTGAAGAACTCATTGAGTAATTGGTGGTTCAGTGATTGAATGCGTGGTTGCCATGTGGCGATTCAGCTTCGATTCGCGACCTGCACTGCTAAGTGCAGCGGTGTGAGTGGTGCATGCGTTTGATGTGCGTTGAGTGCCGATTGTTTGATTGATTGCGCTAATTTTGCCTGCTACACGAGAAATCTTCATGATATAGTCACGATCAAATTTGAGCGATGGCTTGTGAATGAAAGTTTGAAAACCGTTGGGAACTTATTTTATCCTCTCTCATTTTTGGCATGTTCTTTTATTGTCCTATCACAAGCGTAACCAAGGTACTGAGCGTTAGAGAAAATTGTTTTCCTGGTGATGTTGATGTGTGAACCATCCCAATGGATCTTAGATGACGGATACTCGACCCGCTAACCGTGCATTCTTGTCAATTTTTACCTTTGGGAATCTATATGTGAGGAGTTCATAGCAAAAATGACTGTTTGCATTACAATACGTGATGCTCATAGATATGAGCTGTACACTGCTTGACACAATCATCACAATCTGCCATTCATTTCTGGCACCACTTCCACATCCAAACACTCCATAATGTGGCTAGCAGCGAAATCATAAGGGGATTGGTCAGAAGTCTCGCCTCGTTTATATATTCCGTGGATCCTGAACAGATCTGGAGGACTCATGCGTGGTTCAGTGATAGAATGGTCGGCTACCATGCGGGTGACTCGGGTTCGATTCCAAATCAATGCGCTAGGTGTAGCGGTTCAACTAGTGAATGCCTATGTTGTGCACTGAGTGTTTGATGGTTGCGTTGATCCTGCCTGCCACGCGGGACTTCTTGATGATTTCTGTCACGAGCAGCCTTTATATAGACGCATTCAATTGAACAATAACAATACGACAAGAGCGAACACGATGACTCATTGCTCGATGAAGATTGAGATGCAGAGTAGCAGACTGCATTAGCGATAGTAAGCAGAAGACGATGAATATAGTGCAGTTTACATTTGATTGTGGGACTTTTACTGTGCTTGCCCCGTAAACGTTTGCAACGGAAGGGGTAGCCACCACGTCATCATAAATGATTGGTCGACATGGGTTTGATAGCATGACACGGTGTAATGTGACGACCAGCCAATTTTAAATGATACAATGTGTTTAGTGATATAGGGGTGTAAGGAATGGTTACCTTTCCCAGTGGAGAAGCCGACGTAATCTATTTGGAAACGACTTACATTTCTTTTATTTGACTGCTTTCTAACACTGCTATGATGTGGATTGAGTGGTACGCAAAAATTGACCTCAGACGGGAGTTGGACCCGCGTTTCACTCACATCGGGAGCGCGTGCTGTCAGTACACCCGATATGGGTGAAGCGGTTCAACTGCTAAGAATGGATTTTTGCGTACCACTTATTCTTCTTCAGGTTTTGGATGACCAGGGCCAGATTATTATACAAACGGCATTTACATGCTTTCATTATTATTTGAGCCAACTTGTCATATGATCTGGTATGGGCTCTTGTACAGCCCGATACACGTGTTTCGTCCCTACAGACTCGTCAGTCGGGCAGAACCCGTCGTCTTTCGATCTTTTTATTAGTCAGTTCTCTCGGGAGCCCTACTCTCTCTACAGAGAGTTATCGAAGACGAACGTTTACACTCTATGTCAAGTGAAATTTTCACTTAACGCAGAGTGTTGTACACTCGATTGCTCTTTGGCTGGTATTTTTGTCATATTATACCTTTATTTCGAGTGTTTTATCTAGGCCACGCTCAAATTTCATAAATCATGACAATTGGCTCAAATTATATGAACGATCTATTGAAATTTGAGCGGGTCTTAATAAAACTCGAAATAAAGGCATGTACATGATTATTTCCAAAAATGCAATGACGAGACGATATTAACAATAATGTCTATCAGATATGGACACCTGAAGTGAAACGAGACGATCGGAAAAGAATTATATGACACGACGACGAAAGGCGACTGGTATGAAGGCCGAACGGTCATCGCCCTTCACCGAGGCGGACTTTTTCGCTCGATCGATTGCGACGGGTATGCGTACTGAGTCCGGTTCCTCCAGTACAAATTGATCTCTTGGCTTGCTGCCACTCGTCTCATTCGACTGAACCGCCCATACATCGATGTGGTTAGATTCGCAGCGCTCACGAGAATAAAATAATAGTGAGTAATCAACAGAGAAAATAGTACGAAATATATAATCGACAAGATTTTCCATTTCACTGCTTCTTTAGCAGTGATATGATGTCATACGTACATATCCAACAATGGTGAGCGATATTTAAAACTTCCAACCTCCAGCGGGACTTGAACCGCTGCTCTACCCTTTTTGAAGGGGCGCGCTAGGCACTGCACTAGCGAGGCTTCCGTAGAAGGTCTCAAACTCTCGCCCCCGACAAGAATGAAAACTACCTCCCGCGAGTTCAACTTTTGCTCGAGATTCAAAGTTTTGAATATCACCTAGCATTAATGGGTACTATGCAATGTTTTTCACAAAAAAAAATTGATTCACTTGAGGAGGGGCCATTCGTGGAGCGTTTTTTTTTGTAATCCAAAGCTCAACCTATCTTGAAAAGCAGTTTTGTGAACAAAGAATAATTTTTACTGTCATACACATGGTGAAAATGTTACAGTAGTATCGAATGCAATTTGCGGCTTTTTTTGTCTAGATTGATACAGCAACGTTCAATTGACACCGTTGTTGTGGGTATAAACTTCTAGAGGGCTGTTAAGAGGACGAAATGAGAGACGGATCATATTATCTACTTACAATATTAAACAACATGTCAATATTTTCGGTTGACCTTTTTCAAATTTCTGAACCATGGGAAGATCGGTTTCGCAAACACTACGCCATTGAAATGAGTCATCCCTGTGCGGAATGACGAAACTGATAATTCGATAGAC
The DNA here is from genome assembly GCA_019055375.1 of Parelaphostrongylus tenuis. Lineage (NCBI taxonomy): Eukaryota > Metazoa > Nematoda > Chromadorea > Rhabditida > Metastrongylidae > Parelaphostrongylus > Parelaphostrongylus tenuis. The sequence goes on from JAHQIW010006540.1 coordinate 24,159, forward strand.
TTCTATCACTCTGTAATTGTATCACTCCAAAAAAATACCTATAGGAACTTCAAAGTTCAAGTTAACATTGAATAGATCTTCAGCCAAGAAATCAATCGGTTTCTTTTTGCCACGAAGGAGCAAGAACTCTTTTATTATCGAAAAAGACTTCTTGATTCCAACAGCATATTCCAGCTGAAAAAGATTCGTGATGGACTGCCCATGTCCTTTTTGTTTGCTATCAATGCTGTCCATCGGACATCAGTTCCAGCTGTGTAGACAGATCTTTTGGCTTGCTGCCTGTCTCCAGAACTAGACTCGAACGCCTAAACAATGAATGTGATTAGTCGCGCAGTGCTTACAGAAGAAAGGAATAGGAACTAATCGGCAGGTAACTCACCATGCTTCGGCCACGCAGAAGTCTGCCCCATTTGGCGGAGTGGTTGAAGAATAAGATGCGTCTGCGAACAGTGATTACTATCATTCTGAATGACGATGATAAGAAACTGAAATTGATGGAACGCGGGGGGCTCTTCGATGTCTGCGAGGAGTGTCTGCGATAGTTCTGTCGTTGAGAAAGACGTTTATACGACTTTGTAGGAAGCTTGAAGCGATATTATCCTCTATCCCTTTCTTGTATTATCTGAGAATGAAGACCGTCTTTGAGTGTAGCATCTATGGTTCAGAAGGCCTGTTCGACTGAAGTTGAACGCGTTGTTCATGAAGACGAAATTGGATAATGCTCTGTAAGATAAAATCTTCAGAGTGCTCACAGTAGCGATTTGAGTGGTGATGCGTGTGTTGTGCGATGAGTGTCAATTGTTTAACATTGCATTACTCCTGTTTGCCACGCGGAACATCTTGATGATATAGTCACGAACCAAACTGATCGATGGCTTGTTTAATGAAAGTTTAAAATCTGTTGGTAATTCGGGCTGTTTCTTCCATTGTTTGCCGTGCTCCTTCGAAATTACTACATTCCAAGCGTAACCAAGGTGCTAAGGTTGAAAGAAATTGTTTTTCTGGCGGAGTAGATGTGTGAGCCATCCGGTGGTTCTCAGATGGCGGGTACATGATCCGATACCGCGCACTTTTGTCAATTTTTGTACCATTGCGCATGTACATGTGAGGAGTGAATACATAATGGCTGTATACATTACAATACGTGACACTAATATACGAGCTGCATCACTGCTTGACACAATCATAACAATTTACTATTCATTTATTTGATTTGGTGGCATCACTCCATCTCCCACACTTCATAATGTGACTAGCACCGAAATCATAAATTCTGGCGTACATTACAGGACGTGATACAAATGCGAAAGCTGCATCCTCTGCTATAGAATATTTTCAATGTAAACCATGGAAACAGGCAAAGTGAAGCCAGTGACGGTGAAGCTCCTAGTGCTCTGTGCAGCCATCTCGTGGTTCATGTAATGAGCAATGCAAGAAAATCCTATAATCCATTGAATAGATAGTTTTCAGATTTTAGGCAGGAGCAAAGGAGACCGGAGTATCTTTCTCTTCGTTCTTCTATTCAGAATAAAGACTTTCCTTGCAACTTAGTGGCGTCACTCCACATCCAAACACCTAATTCGGGGCAGCAGCGTAGTCATAATGAGATTGGTCGGAAATTCAGCGACCTCGTAGGTTTGGCAGTGAGTTTGCAGAACTCATTGGTGGCTCAGTGGTAGAATGCTTGGTTGCCACGTGGCCATTCGGGTTCGATCCCCGTACAATGCACTACTAATTGTAGCGGTTTGAGTGGTGAATGCGTTTGTTGCGCGTGAGTGTGGATTGTTTGATTGATCGCGCTACTCTTGTCTGCCACGCGGGACTTCTTGATGATATAGTCACGAACCAAAGTGGTGCCTCGTATAATGAAGTTCCGAATACAACTGAGTCATCCCATAGAAGCTTAGATGGCGGGTACTTCATCCGCTACCGTGCGTTTTGCTGAGGAGTCTATACAGAGTGACTGTTTGCATTACAAGACGTGATACCATGTATGACTTGCATCACTACCTGATACAATCATAACAATTTTATCTCATTTTTTCTACTTGGTGGCATCACTCCACATCCCAGCACTCTACACGTGAAGAGTCTTTATACAATGACTGTTTGCATTACAAGACGTAATGCAATATGGGTTCGATTCCCGGCCAATGCACTAGTTCTAGCGGTTTAATTAGTGAACGCATATGTTGTGCATTAAGTGTCGATTGTTTCATCGATTGCGTTGATCTTGTCTGTATCAGTGCGCGACACAATCAAAACATTTTCTGTTATTCTCCAATTTGGTGGCATCACTCCACATCCCAGCACTCCATAATGTGGCTAGCAGCGAAATCATGAATGGATCGGTCGGATGCCTCGCCTGTTTGAATGTCTCTTGGATTCTCCAACAAATTAGGAGAACTCATTTGTGGCTCAGCGGTAGAATGCTCGGTTACCACTTGGGCAACGCAGGTTCGATCCTGGGTCAATGTACTAGTTGTAGCGGTTTAAGTAGTGAATGCGTATGTTGAGCATTGAGTGTCGATTGCTTGATCGATTTCGTTGATCTTGTTTGCCACGCGGGACTTCTCAATGGTTTCAGTCACGGGCAGCCTTTATATTAGAAACCAACAACTTTAATGACTCATTTAATTTCACAATAACAATACGACAAGAGCGACCACGATGAATCATTGCTCGATAGAGATTGAGGCACAGCATAGCAGACTGCATGAGCGAGAGTAAAGCAGAAAACGATTATAGTGCAATATACATTCTGATTGTGGGGAAACAACTATGCGGCGAAGCTCAGTATGCTTTAGCCTAGTAAAGTTACACCGGAAGGGGGTAGCCACCGCGTCATCATATTATAAATCAAATAATAAAGGTCGACATGGGTTTTGATAACATAGCACGAAGTAATGTGCCGATCAGCCAATTTTACACGTTGTCACGTTCTTGATAAGACAAGTGGAGTCAGGATTGGTTACCTTGCCCCAAAGGAGAAGCGAACTGAACCTATCTAAAAATGACCTGCATTTCCTTGATTTGGCTAATTTTTAGCATTAATATATTGTTGACTGAGCGGTGCGTAGAAATGCGACCTCAGACGAGAGTTGAACCCACGTTTTACTCATGCCGGAAGCGCGTTCTACCACTACACCACGATATGGGTGAAACGCGGGTTTAACTCCTGAGGTCGCATTTTTGCGTACCACTCAATCTTCTTAGGCCTTTGGAAATGCTCCGTCGCAGAAATCAATGTCTATGGGTGAGAATATTATACAACCGGCATCTACATTATTAGTCTCAAGAATGCTAATGAGACGCGATCGACAATTATGTCTATCATAAAGGCAGGACCAATGATACTGTAGAACATGATATGACACGACGACGAAAGGCGACTGGCATGGAACAAAATGGGGCCGCCTGGTAATTGCTCTTCACCGCGGCGGACTTTTTCGCTCGATCGATCGCGGCGGATGTGTGCATAGAATCCGGTTCCTCCCGTGCAAATTGATCTCTTAGCTTGCTGCCACTCGTCGGCATCCGACTCAAGCGCCTATACAATCGATGTGGTTAGTTTTGCAGCGCACACGGAGTATAATAATAGTGAGTATTAGTATAGTAGTATAATAATAAAAAATAATAGTGAGCAGAGAAGTTAATCGAAATATATAATCGACAAGAATTTTCCATTTAACTGCTTCTTTAGCAGTGATATGATGTCATAATTACATGTCCAATTATGTTGAGAGATCAGCGCGAAAGATCTTGGAAGCATTTTGGATTAATACGACCAATCCAACCATAAACCGCAGGGAGGAATACCTTGTAAACACTAGTGATATGAGCCAGTATATAAGACTGTTGTTTTGATAGGTAAGGTGCATTACGAGCCTATGTGTCTCTCTTTCCGGTGATCTCCACTTGGATCATCCAGTGGAACACATATAAAAAGAGGTGAGCATGTTGAGTGTTGATTTTTGCTTGATGCCATTGAAATCTAGGTCTGGTGATTTTCTCTAAAGAAGTAATGGAGGTGTTTGACTGATTGTATTGCAAACATTTTGACCTTTCCAGGCTCTGAAGAAGGCGAACTGCCGAAACGTCAGCTATCGAATAAAGTTTAATGTAACACCTCGTGTTCTGCTCAAAGAAGAAATCAAGAATCATATTGAGAGATATTTGAAACTTCCAACCTCCGGCGGGACTTGAACTCGCGGTCTACCCTTTTTGAAGGGGCACGCTAACTATTGCACTAGCGAGGCTTCCGTTCTGCTATCACTCCTTCTGCGACAGAAGATCTCAATCTCACCTCGACAAAAGTGAAACGTGGGTTCTACTCTTGCTCGAGGTTTAGCGTCTTTGAATATCACTTAGCAATATTGGATACAATGCAATGTTTTTCACAAAAAAATTTGATTCACTTGAGGAGGTGCCACTCGTGGAGGGCTTTTTTGAGATCCAAAGTTCAACCTATCTTGAGCGGCAGTTTTATGGACGGCTAATAATTTTTATTGTTATAGACTGGTAAAAATGTTAAATTAGTATAGAATGCAATTTTGCATAGTTTTTAGACTAGAATGATACAGCAACGTTCAATTGACAAGTTGTTGTGGGTACAAACTTCTAGAGGCTATGAGAGAGACAAAATGAGAGACAGATCATATTATCTACTTACAAATATTAAACAACATGCCAATAATTTCGGTTGGACTTTATCAAATTTCTTAAGCAATGGGAAAATCGGTTTCGCAAACATTATGCCATTGAAATGAGTTATCCCTGTGCGGAATGGACAATAGCGAGATTTGTTTTGTCTGCGCATGTGGAGAATTTGCTGGAAATAAAAGGCGCTCCGTAAACATCTACGTTTGCAAAAATCATGATACCTTTGAAAAGAAAAAAATTAATCAGCTCAGTGTCACTTTTGTCGTGTTCTTAAAACGCCTACTTTCCTTTCTGATTTCAAGACAATAGTAACTTCAACAAAGTAAAGGGTTATTTCTCCTCATGAAACACCCTGATACTTTGCATTTTCTGTTTTTTCTATGATCAGATCCGACTCATTTTCCTTACATCCTCACACTGCTGGGCCTTTGGAGCGATATCGCTACCTGCCTGTTTCTGAATGCGCCAATGAAATTTTTCAGAAATTCTACTTTCACTCATCGGTAGATATGGTGTAGCCTTCTCGCACTCTTCTTCATGGGAACAGTAGAAAGTACGAGTGTATTTTTTCCCACAGCTACGATAGTAGCCAGCTCAAAGTCTTATGTAGGACAGGTCCAATCATTGGTTGACCAATTCTGGTAGTATTGCGCTTATTGTGACGCTGTCATGCGTTCAAAGCAATATCAATAACGGTGGAAAAGGAAGAGATCGTAGTTTGGTGAGACTTCCATGGTGCGCTACACGACTTGTTTGTGGTCTGCACAGAAAGATTCTGTCGTATCTCTGCTTACTCAAGTGGTTATGCGTTTCCAAATGTTCTTCTAAGCAGAGAGAATAACCTTTGTAAACATCATATAGAGTGCACATAGAAAACATGTCAAGCGATATTTATACTCGCTGCCTCATTTACTCCTATGGGACATAATAATGTTGAGTGATGTATCTCGAAAGTTGGCCACAAAAGTGATTCAGACTTCATTTCCAACTCTTAAAGTGTTACGCCATCGAGTTTTAGAGGCATGGTTTTCTCCTTGGTTTTCACAGTTACTTGAACTTCAGAAACCCGGGGCATTTTTTAGTCGCGTTCTTTTGCTTCAAGCAGTTTTTTGGCCGTTCTGATGCACATCTCTCTTAAAATATCTTAACAATTGTCGTTGTGTGCGTTGCAGTGAAATCAAGCCTTAGTTCTCTTCTCTTCTTGAGTAACGCTCAGAATCCATATTCGCTTTCGTTGGCCTTTTCTTCTTACACCTTCTAGTGTTCTACAAAAAATCAATGTGCAATGAAAGCAATGAAAACACGGTTGAGAGAAATGCAGATTGGGCCATAATGGTCGAATGGAAATGATCTAAACTGTGGGAATGGTGGTCGCCTGTTTGCAGCCCTTTAGGTTTCAAGTTATGCTCGTAATCTCAGCCTTTTCAGGAATATACTTTACCTGCACTCCCTTCAAGTTAATTTTAAGTCAGTCTATAATATGAAAATGACGAAAGGCCATTATTTTCCAATGAATCCAATGAAAAAATGATGAATCCACTTTTTCCTTATCAATCGCCTTCTGATAGTGGTATATTTTTTTGGGTTCTTGTCAACACCTCTTTAGTATGTGCACAAATAATTTATAATTAAACTTCCAATGAGCAGCCTTGACGCTTTATTAGTGCATATCAGGAAACGATGAAAACGTCGTACACAGCTCGTTCAGTAATCTCAAAACTGTCAATAAATTTTCATGCCATTTTGTCGCATTAAGTGCAAAGCTGAAAAATCGAAAACACTGGTGTAACTAGTCTTTGGAATTGCTGACAGGTGGGTGCTGCATTCGTTCGCTTTTTCAGTGGGAACAAATGTTTGAGAAAAAGTAGTTGCTTGCAGTCATACACATGAGGATAAAACTACATTACAATATTGTCCTCACACGATGACTGCTCTGCAATACAGTGGGTGCAAGGTGTATAGTAGGTAAGAACATGCATACAAGACTACTCTCCCCAAACAGTTGTCAACTTTACATTGTCTTACAATTTGTACAACATACTTTCTTATTAATTCCGTTTTTTGTAAATTGTGTAGACCATCAATATCATTAAGGCGAATTTGTTGAGAGATATGGGAAAGAATGGTGATTAGGGCGGTTCGAATGTTATCATCGGGTCCGTTTGGCGAACACTTGTCTTTTCCTTTCGCAGCCTCCGGCTAAAATTCGAAATTCACTGTTAGTTGTTCGGAATAAACGATATGTATTTTCGATCATTTCACTTTGATTTTAGAATTTTAAAAAATATCTAATTGAAATTATCACATTTATTCAAAGGAAGTTAAAGTTGAATTTGAAATGCTACCAGTCGAGCGTGCCATCTTCACTGTTAGATCGGATATCTAAAGATTACCTATTGATTTCAGAGAATGATTACCACTTCGCGCAAATTATTCGAAAAGATCTGTTGATACCCTAACAACAATGCGTTTGTATGTTGGTCTATAGTATCATATAAAGGATAGCATAAATACTTGACTAAGCGGAACTACAGAGCAAGTTTTTTCTATAGCAACGCTGTTCTGTTAATAACTGAAAAGGTCCTATAGATTGTAGGATAAGTTTTGTAGTATTTTCAAAACGCACAAAAAATATTTTTGTACATCACCTAAGCTCAAACAAGAGACCAATTTATAGTCGATGTAATCTCCTTCCACATCGAGCATTGTTAACCGGTCTCCTGAAGAATGTGTTGAATCATCACTGGATAACAATCAGAATCCGCCAGTATTTGGCTACTCATCGATGGATTTCAATTGACGACTGCTTGGCAGCTCGTGAACGCTCCTCTCTTGACTTGTCTATTATTCGATCTGCTTCTTCACGGAAAGTTTTGAATCAACTCTGAGCTGCACGAACATCTCAAATTTTATGATCAAACACCTTGCAGATTTGCTAAGGAGCGTCAGAAGCATTGGCACCCAATTTTTAGTGCAAATGGCGCAGCAGACAGCTTTTCCTTAGGTGGTTCCATTTCGAAAGCTGTGTAGCCAAATGATACAACGTTCGATGCCCAAGAAAGCGAGTTTTATGATGAGCTCAAATTAATATAAAATACATGTGTAAAAATCATTTTTTCAGGTAATAGGATAGAACATATTTGACAACCTATAATCAAAATTATATATGTTGAACAGTACCGAGGTTGGTGGATGTTCGGTTGTGCAGGCTAAATAATAGTGTTTGCTCTCACAAAGAAGGCAGTATGTGGACACTGCGAATAAGGGGTCGTCCCATTAGGCAAGATCATTGAAGCTCTCGCATTGTGCCTTGAAAGCGGTGACGTTTATCATCTATCGAAATTATTCGCTCACATTGTACCTTATCAATGAAGAGTTTTTGATACATTTGGGCCAAAAAATAGGCCTCTGATTAATCGAAAATATGTGTTCACTTCGTATCTTCATTCGTTCTTTCTCATGATAAGAAATTGAACATATGAACATGGACCTAAAGTGATAACAGTTTGTTGCATTGTAAACCATGATCTGCCTTCTGACAACGCCGTAATACTTGAAGAACATAAAAGGAATTAAAATCATCCAGTTGACAATCAGTGATTTCCATTCTTGCGCTCTAACACCTCAATGAGTTCAACATTAAAAAAATGATGTATAAATAATATGTGGTTTTGTGCTTGACACATTTATATCAAGAGCTATCAAAGAATTTGATAGCAGTCAATATTTGCTAAGTCTCTTTTCACTTTTGTCATCTATCCTGCTCCTACTAAGTACCCAATTACAATATTTGATTGATGGCAAACCCAAGCACTGTAACACCTAAAAATGAAAACGAACAATAAAAGCCAGATTGCCAGGAAGACGCCGACAATTAGTTGTACGCCCTATTACATATATACCATAGGTTTGGAAACATCGTGCATAGACACAGCAGACAGTATGTGATGGAGAGCATTATAAAACGTTACGCACATATCTTATGACTTCAAGATCTGCAATTTTTGGAATTTGGTTGATCAAAATCTCATAAACATGAGATTTCACATTGGCTATCCATCGATATTTTGCGCATCATGCTCATCAGTTCTTTACTTACATGAAAGATGAACTGCCCATTTTAACGAGTTGTGCAAACTTCAACAGATTCTCTATTCGTTTCTTCTTCTGGCAATCATGGTCTGTACTTAGCCCAATTAAAATATGGCGATTGGTGCGAATGTCATACCATTATCAATGAAGCATCGATAACTGTGCCATGGAGTCCACCCTACAGTTATTTCAGTCCATATATCATTTGCTAATAGTATATGATTAACCTCATGTTTGCTTCCCTATCGATGGATAATCTGGATCACGAGGCTGGGATAGGTTCCAATATCTCAGCTGCGAAAGCGACGCAGACGTTTTTAACACCAGCTAAACTTTGGAGGACATTATTCAAGCTCTTTGAAATTCGCAGTATAATTGACACGGTCGACGTATCAGTACACGTGTCTGCTGCATAGCAGGGCGCAGAGAGGAGTGCTGATTAAAAGAGGTGAGCACGCATGTAGGAATCCGTTAGTCTGCTGGTGGCTTTTTTGAGAGAACCGAAAGCGGCCTAAATTTGTTCCTTTCTTCTGCATAATTCTTCCTTCATGCTAGTCTCCATGTACATAAGAGGTGACCTATGTACTCGGAAGACCTTCGATTTCGACACGTTTACCGTTGCACCGTCAATTTTTATGAATGGGTTTTCAAGCAATTTATGCGCAATGCATTTTTTCGCTTCTTCAATCCTCTTGAGATCGTCTCTGTTTTTTGAAGGAATGAATATGGAATCCGTGAAGAGAAGGCTTAGTGGGGATTCTTCATTGATGCGTATGCCCTTTTCTTTCAAACTGAGTGATTTTCCTATTCATTGCAGTGCGGCAGTAAGTCCTTTAGTTTATCACATCGCCTTCTTGAACAAGTTTTAATAAGTATGAAAAGAGATAGATGAAAAAGCTGTGTTTTGCGGTGGCGATGCCGATGACAGTCTAATAGAGTTCTTATAAATGGATCGACGAACACTGCTAGGACTACATCCGCTACAAAACTACCAAATGCTTTTTCATGGCATTGAGAAGTTAGGATTAAGGACGAGTAGTATTTTCGACTGATCTCTGTGCCTTCGCTATGGTTAAAATATGGTCTATGCGGTAAAATCTTTGTCAAGATCCTGCTTGATGAACTGATCGTGTCTCATCCAAAGCTTTTGATATTGGCAGAATATTCTTTCTGAGACCTTGAAGCGCACTCGACAGAAAAACAAGCAATAGTTACGTGTAAGATGTCACGACGCGATAAGCACATGTAGATTATGGCCTCCACCTCTTCTAAACCTGCGGTGATATTATCGGTTTTCACAACTGCGTCTTTTACGCTTACTATCGCAATTTAAAACTTTAAAGGGTAGGGCACTTTTTCATTGACGAAAGGTCTTATACTTCTACTGGTCGAAACCGAAAAAAAAAGATTCGTATGATCTACAGGTATTTCCTAGTTTCCGCTCTTGTAGCAGTGCTAACATGAGAAGTATGCTAAAATGTTATAATTATATGAAACAAAGCTGTGTCGTGCAGGCACTAAAAAAGGCGCACTTGCTGAACCGTTAGTCATCTAAGCGCTCCTACTGTCATTGCAATTAGAACTATTGCTACTAACCTCGCGTCAGCTAATCAAGATAGGTGTCAAGATTTACAAGCGCTGCTATAATTATAAATCCAAGGATGCTGAATAATTGCGAAACTTTCAACTCGAGGCGGGAGTTGAGACTGTTTTACTTACATTTGGGGCAAACACAGTACTATGATTTCTTCACGCATGAGCGTAAATTCATAAAATTAAGCCTAAAATCGTTAGCAACAAAGTGTATCCCTGCTTAACACGAAATCTTATGCACATTTTCCTTGAAACGACTTCCACAGGAAGAAAAACAGCTCTCATAAACGCGAGGTGTAGCACAAAAGAATTAGGTTAGCTTAATGGTTTTTACTGATATGATGGAGTCAGTGTAACCTTATTAAGTAAAAATTGTCCTAAACAGCCAACTAATGTTTTCTGTCGATAAGACAATCATTTAAAAAGGGCTAAGAGAAGTGGAGTGTATTGTCCAGCCCAAAATTGGTTCTCTCACTTCGTGTCCTCTTCATTCTCGCTAATGCCTTGCCGTTAAGGTATCAGGTATGAATCATACTATGAAAATTCAATAGGAATTATTTGTGTTATTTCAGACCATCTTCAGCCCTCTGGCAATCACGCCGCTTCTGCTGTTCTTCAGAGTTTTAGTAAGTATATGACAACTCAAATCTGAGAATTTATAAAGACTCATTTTTCTTCTCAAAAACTTTTCTAATGCACTGTGTAACAAGAATAAAATTAAGTTTCGCACTCGTCGTGTTTTCGCTGCCCAAGGCTACTTCCCACATTTTCAATACTATTCAACACCTTAAATCTCGACTATTTCAATGAAGCACTTTGTTTTCTTAGACTCTTTTTCGTTGCCTAGTAGTAGCCAAAAGAATAGGGTTTCGCATTCGGCTTGCAGGTTGGCAAAGATGTATGAGCGACATGTTATCGATCGCGTGGTCGATTGATCACACAGCGTGATTCCTAAAAGGCGTGCGATTTTTGCTATTGAAGTTAAGGGTTTCTGATCGTTTTCTATAACTTCTGGTAAGACACATGATTTTGGCACTCCATGATTTCCTCTGCAAGGTCGAATGCTCTTCGTGGATGGGCTTTGATTGAGGGCTATAGCTGCTTCATTTGGCAATATAAAAATAAAACCTCTTGTCTTTGGAACGATAGAACATAGTCACTTTTACAATTCTCATTCAGCAGTTCTAAAAACTGTTTACGAATCGAAGAACAAATTTTTAAAGAAATCACATAAATCGCGTCCATTCGGGAGTAATTGAAATAGCTGCGCGTTATGAGAAACGCGCGGTAATGAACGCCAGCGACAAAAAAAAACTTTCTTTTGGCTGTAAAAGCAGTGCAAAAAGCCTTTCGAAAATCTCGAGATTAATGTTGTCGAAAGACACTGAAAGTGTGGAGAAATTCCTGCTCAGTGGAAAATATGCCAAGTGTAAAACTCAGGTTCTTTGTCGCCACAGCTTGATATAAAGGCTTTCTTGAAAAAAAAAAACTTTGCCGCAAAAATTTATAGATTTTTTTATTGAATGACACACAGAGAAACGTAAAAAGAGCAGAAGGGCGAGAACGCCAAAGAAATGAAGACAGCTGAAGAATTTCGGTGATGATTATGAGCTTCGTGTGACGGTTCTTCCAGAAACTCCATAACTACCTCTTATGGTTGTCTTACAGAATTCTGTGGGACTTAGGCAAGCTTAACCAACTTATGATTGTCTCACTGAGAAGCATGGAGTATCTATGGAAACCTGCTAAGCCTTTTATTCGCTGAGCGAAAATGTCAGTCACTATGCATCTCTTCACATTTATGCGGGAAAATGATCATGCATATGGAGCAGTCCTGCGATTAGGTGTTGGTGCTCATTTTTGGAAATCAGGTCCAATCTGTAGCTATTCAACAGTCGAGCTATCTACTCTTTCCTAGGAAACGTGTTTGTATGGTGACTAACATTACACCTCATGGAGAATCTTAAATACACGTTACGACACGTGATCGCTTAGTAAGTGATCTCTCAGCAGTATTTAGAGCATATTTCCGATATAATGAGATGCCACGCAGTTCCGCATGTAACTCGCACAAGATCCATTACATCGAGTTAGTTGAATGAAAATAGTTTTCACTCCCGGAACAAGGTCTTACGTCTTCTCGTAACCTTTGGCACTAGAGTACTATGCACCAAATTTCTAGACAGATGATCAATATTGCTCAACAACATTAGTCAAAGTAGCGCCAACAGCCTGAACACATTTCTGCTATCTCTCAGGCAGCAAACAATACTTTCTTATGTAGAATTTTCTGAGCTTTCATATGTTATAAAATTTATTTATACTTGCTGCACTTTGGCCACTCAACTAAGCGTTGTTGCAGTTTTCTGCTCTATGAGTAGCAAATCGGACGTATGCACAAACGTTTTGAGAAATCAACCGTGCTCAAGAACTCGTGTCCAAACGAACAATGTTTCGAATGTTTGTTAAGTTTTGCGCCGGCTACACCAATTTGAAGGACCATCTGCGCTTTGGACGGCCACACAGAGTTTATCCAGAGGATCGAACTGGGCTGATAGTTGCTGGATCATCCGCAGTGGAGTCGTGACTTGTGGCCGTCTGAATATCACCTCATCCGTTCGCTTATATTTCGTTAACAACAAGAAGTTCCGGCACATCAGTCATTTGCCTCGAGTATTGACATAGTTCACTGAATCCGCGGTTCACGAGTTTTATGAACGCGGTATTGATTTCTTGCCCGACATATCTCAGAAATTTGTTCAGGCTCATGGCGCATACTTTGAATAGTGTTGCTAAACAATTTTTTATAGATCCTTTAAGTATTATTTGAGCCAACTTGTCATGTGGTCTGGTAAGGGCTCTTGTACATCCGGATACACGTGTTTCGTCCTTACAGACTTATCAGTCGGGCAGAACCAGTCGTCTTTCGATCTTAATATAGTCAGTTCGCTTGAAAGCCTGCTCTCCCTGCAGAGAGTTATCGAAAACGAACGTTTTACACTCTATGTCAAATGAAATTTTCTCCTAACACAAAGTGTTGCGCACTCGATTGCTCTTTGGCTGGTATTTTTATCATATTATACCTTTATTTCGAGTGCTTTGTCAAGACCACACCTAAATTTCAACAGATCCTTTCATTATTACCTGAGCCAACTTTTCATGTGGCCTAGTGGGCTCTTGACATAGAGTGTAAAACGTTCGCCTTCGATAACTCTCTGTAGTGAGAACAGGGCTCCCGAGAGAACTGACTATAAAAGGATCGAACGACGACGGGTTTTGCCCGACTGACGAGTCTGTAAGGACGAAACATTTGTATCATGCTGTACAAGAGCCCTTACTAGACCACATGACAAGTTGGCTCAAATAATTATGAAAGGATCTATTGAAGATTGAGCGTGGTCTTGACAAAACACTCGAAATAAAGGTATAATTTTTTAATACTTCTCGTTGACGAAATTGGTGTTTATTTCCCTAGTAGCCAAAACTTATGAAAAATCTAACAGTATGCAACATTTTACACCTGAGCATTTCACAATCGATTACTCTATTAGTAGGGGTATACACCTCAGCAAGGGATTGGCTGAAACGAAAGGCACCCTGTTCCTGATGATGCTGGAAGACCGAAACAGACGTCTAGCGCTGGATAAGTGATATATCAAACGTTATGAAAGGCCTAAAATATGTTAGCAGATTACAGTAACGTTTTTGTGGAAGAATAGCGAAGAGCAGGAAGTAATGGTACCTGAGAAAAATTGAAGCTATTGACAATACAATTTCGTGAGTGGAGAGGGGCACTAACTCGAGTTGCAAAATCTTATTATACCGATGCGCTGCCGCCTTCGATCTTCTGGTACTTTTTTACGTTTTCCAGGCATCTGGATTTTCTACAAAGCGGTGCGACACGTGCAACACTTTTTTCGTGGAAGTACAGTCAGCCCTCAGTGACTCCTCCGGCAACTTGTTGGTCAACCATGTTATAGCGGTAATCAAAAATTTGCCATGAGTGTAATAAATTATTAGCAAAAATGTAGGAATGGTATCTGTGAAAGATAAATAATCAAAAACCAATTTAGAAGATTTTTAATCAAAAAATCGATTCAATAGATGATGATGAGAAAGAAGTGAGTGATGATGAAAGAATGAGTATGAGACTTTTTCCCCCCGCCTTATTTCTGTAGTTAGCACGTTTTTGCGCTACAATAAATAAGCAAAAGAATAACATCTTTACTTACTTAACTCTGCCTCTATGGCAGCACGGAATCCAAGTGATGTTCCATTTGCTCCTCAAGCAATTGTCGCCCATGGGCAGTAGTCTTTTCAAACATGGTGACGTACTCAAAGCCCATGCCAAGATATCAGCCATTATTTGCAGAAACTTTTATTTCAATGTTGTCGTACAGTTGTTTGCATATTCTCCAAATAGTAAGCAGTTCCGCGTAATTCTCAGAAGATTAGAGAGGGTGTCAACTCATTCAACTTTCCAATTTTTT
>JAHQIW010006541.1:0-68159 GCA_019055375.1 Parelaphostrongylus tenuis
CTTGGTCGTCCCTGGTATGGGGGACTGGACGTGAATTGAGATTCTCGTAAAAGCTTTAAGTTACGGTGCGTATGATCCATCACGTTCAGAACTAGGGGGTAGTGGGAACGAGGGATCATAGGTGTTTGACATGATTTTGCGAGGACACGCATTGGTTTTTCAATGCACGGCGTGCTCAGGCATAGTGACGGACTTGCGATTTCTAATATGCACAGGGCTTCTTCCTATAGGATCATGAGTAACCCCCGTTACGCATTGTTTATCAGGTGGCATAGTTTTGCAATATCGCCGTCTAATCCAGATAAGTCCTTTAGGAAGTATAGGTTAATGCCTATAATGATACAGGTTTTTCTTCAGCGCGGCGCCTGTAACAAGAGCTGAACTGTGAGTGAAAACAATGGCGCGACGGTTTTGTGAAATTAGAGTTTTTGCCAAAGCTTTTAATTACAACACACATCTTTAAGTATTTTGCGAGCGATAAGCGAGGGGGCAAACTCCTCCTCCCCGAAAGCTGTTGTGTGCCGACAAGTTCCATCGCCCGCCTCGATCAACTCCCTTGGGGTCCCACGTTGGGTTATATTCACGCGGGCGGGCAGCAGGATCACGTGGCAAGCACAGGCTCATTTAGAGTTCGAAATGAAATTTCGGTTCTTGAGTTAGCTACGTAAAGGAAGTTTAGTGTTCGGCAAGATAATGTTGTGTGATTATGGAGGTCGGAGGGAGAAATGTCAATAAGATATTTTTGTTATCCACTATAGCCCATTTGATAGTACAATGATGTGCAATGCATATGCGTCCAGGCCGATAATTTGAACTCGGATTACACCCTAGACCGGAGGAGCGTGCTCTAAATTCCTATGCCACAACACCGACAAAAGCCTGTTTGCACCGCTCGTTCTAGCTACACCCATCTACCTGTCAGTAACCTCACCGTTTACAACGGTTTTTGGGCCTAGGTAGTCGGTATCAGGCCATTGAAAAGACAAAATACAAATAACGAAAAAAAGTCCCACGGGCTGACCATTAGATATTGGATGATTGACATAGAATTCTTTTTCATTCAACTTGCTTTTAAAACGGCGTTAAGCGGATGGGTATGCAGAATTTATGGTCCATTGGTTAAAAATATGTATTTTTGGTTGAAACTATCGCACACAGCAATCACCAAAAACGATGACGTGTTTCTCATCAAGACTTGTGAGGAGGACTGAAATAAATTGTAGTCCCAGGGTCACTCACTAATGTCAAAGCAAGCTTTGTGCGTCAGTAGTGGAGTTTAGGAGGCGGTGGTGAGGACTGTGTGTACTGTAGTCGAATAGGCTTTTTTCTATGTGATCGTTAGTAATGGACTGTTTACCCTCAGGTTGAGCCACAAAGTTGTGAGGAGTTCTATGACAAGATTTTGTTTGTTTTATTATGGCGGCAAATGAGGGCAGGAAAAATCAAAATTTTTTCGAAGTATAGACTCACCATTGTATCACGAATTGTTCTGCCATCGTTTATTACAAGACTTAACAACGGAATCCTCTTTATGTGTAGCATTCTGACTGCCTTTGAATCTCCGAAAATTCCTTGACATGCTTTCTTCAGCTTCATTACATTGATTCAAATCGACGGCCATTCAGAGGTGCGGGCCGTCACAGGCGACTGAAAGGGCCATAAGATCGGATAAAGCGTCTTGTGCGCAATAACGTGGCAGGCGATTTCCCTAGAAAGTGGACAGAGTTAAATCGTGCAACTTGGTAGACGACGATCCACTGCGAAACGAGCTAAGCTCTGTCGACCAAACCATGAGTGCTCTTGGGAGGGAGAGGGAGCGCAGCATCAAACAAGAGTCGGGCTTTTGCTAAAGTCCCTTTCCTGGATCCCAAAACAGACGGTCAGCCAGAACCGATCGGCGAATGTTCTTTGAGGATAAAAATTGGCCACTTTTTTGAATACGCTCAGTCATCTGTCCACACGTGTCGATTTGGTCAGACGTAACTGGGCAAATCTTCAGCCTCATTTTTTTTCCATCGGGACCTGCTTCAAGGAATACGGTAAACCTTTCCCCCAATAATGTGCGGCTTCAACTGTAACGCAGATCATCCTGGTTTAATGGCCCTTTTTGGAGAGGAAATCATCGGAACTAGATCATTGTATAACAAAATAATCAGTGAAACAACGACACAAAGATGTAAAAGACTAGGAAGCTCTCAAAAAATTACCACAGAACTTTTTGCTTAACCTGGTATAGTAATCACTTAGACGCCAATTGGGTGAACGTTCACTCTGAAGTTAAAACAAACGCAACTGGGGCGAAAGCAAGATGTTGTCTCTTTTTCTGTTGCTACTGTTCAAGAACGCTAGCTATGAAGGTCTTTCACATATCAGGCTCAGTACTGATATTTCTATTTGGAACTATTACTTGTGTATCACGACTGGTCTTAGGGAAAAGTTCGTTCTCGTTGAAAAAAAAATCCATATGAAACACAAGGCCACATTTACAATACAGATGTGGACCCTGCATTCTACAAAAATTCATAATATTATAGTTGGAATTTTTTTAGAAAGGAATGGAAGCGTTATTCCACTGAGAGTACGTTTTTATAGGTTAGTTCTCTTGGCAATACATGATCCACGAATTTGTCATAGCTAAAAGGATATGCCTTTCGAGTCAAAACTTCACTGCATCATACCAAAAAAATAATCCCCTATGGAAGTTCAGAACTCAACGCCTCAAAAGCAAAACTTTATATATTTTCTGTTAGTTAAGTACGTAGTATTGAAGTGATGCCGACATGGACCAGAGCTTAATATCCAAAGCGCCATTTTTCAAGCTGTCGAATAACACAAGAAACATGGACTAAAGATGAAACAATTGTTACGTAAGTAAAAACAGTGGGGGTGATATATGTCAACTCTCCGCAACGATGTTCTTTTTCCTCGGTTGAAAACATAGGAGAATTTCGCATTTTGTGGAAAACGTTTTTTTATGCCAAAGCAAGTCTCCAGGAAAAGTCTCTTCTTGTGTTGTTTTAATCATGGGGTGGGGGTAGTGGATAGTAAGTGTCTCCTCAACCTCTTACATCGAAATTTATCTCGTCCGTTTTTCTATTTGCAGCGCATATAGCATAATCCTTCCCGCCCGCCGCGGCCGGCAGGCGTGCGACATGGTACTGGTGGCTCATATATGTGCCACCTTGAGGACTCTAAGGGGTTAAATGAAACACGGACAGGCATCATTTAGAAATGGTGCTATAAAGCACAATACCACTTGCAGTTTTATTGTTCGAACTATTTGTGAAGCTGAGGAAAAGGAAAAGCGCGATACATAGGGGGTGTACGTGAATGGTGGCTCTCACGGAAGCATTGTGAGTCAAAGTGGAAAGAGGGGTAGACACAAGATTATTATTCCTCACTGAGGAGCTTTTCTTCGATTTGGCCCTAACGGTGGAAGTGCAGCCCGTGACGTTATTTCCTGCCTGAGTAAGGCCGACGTGACATTATACATGTTTAGAGAGTGGCCGAAAATAATGACTTATTGGCTGTGTGGGTCCGCAGGTTATCATAGAGGCCACGTAATGCATCAATCATAAGTCGACTTTATAATGTTATGGTGGACCCAATGTGGAGCTCATCTTTATGCCGTTGATTAAGCCTCAATGCTGCTTCATCCCTCTGTCCGGAAGTTCACGGATTGGTTGACTAGATCAATCAAGTCTGTCACCATATCTTGGGGGTCAATACAGGCGTCCTGGTTGAATGGTTGTATGGTTGATACGGTCATTGGAAGTGGGCGGGGATGTCCATTTTTATCATTCCCAGTCTTTGATAAGGTTCCTTCCTCACGGTTCTTTCTGTTGTGTGCCTAACACTCTTGAACTAGTCATTTATGTGCAAGTGTCTTTTTTGGTGTTACAAATCGTTCGTACATCCCATCACGTCTTGTTTCAGGTCATACCGCCACTTGTGGCTATGAGATTACTCTCATAAGTGTGGTACTTCACATGTAATTACTTTTACCACATGATTTTGCTCATCTGGTTCCATATCCGACCTTTTATGTTAGATGTATGCCGAGACGCGACTTTCCGCCGAAAAGGCACCAGTATTATAAGCATATTTTTTCTAACTCTCTAAATTTCTTGGCAATTTTGTTGGAAATTTGATTCATGGTGTGATTTTGTGAAACTTGTCTCATGTGTCCAGAATGTTAACTGGTATGAAAAATTTCAGCGTCGAGTGGAAGTTGAACACGCTTCTTACCCATTCCGAGAAGCGAATGAAAGAGTGATAACGCCAACAGGAGCTCTAGTAGTACACGCGGTTTAGCCACGCATCACCTGAAAGTGTGAGAAGCGTGTTTAGCTCCTCGCCGACGTTCGAAGTTTGTGATTACATCATAATAGTGCTACTGAAGTGGGATATAGAAAATTCTTCTGTTCAATGTATTGTTATCACGGTGTTGATCCATAAGTTTTTGGGTTCAACCACTAGTAACTTGAAATTGCATGATGTGCGGTATTGTCAATTGCGAATTCTTCTTGCGAACATTTTGGTATACAACTTTTCTATACTTCCTTTGAGAGAAGCGCTGGCTTGGGAATAAATTCGCTCGCTACTCATAATGCGATTGGCGCTTAGGGTAAAATGCTAGTGAAACGCCGCGCAAAATGTGAACGGCGAGCGCGGACTAATCTTCCAGACTGTTCTCTACAGCTTCCTAGTCGAAAAAAAAGCAAACCACTTCCTAGTCGTACTTTCTGCAATGTATCATCACCCAAGTTCCATAATCTTGTACGACCCCGCTCTACTAAATTGTTCCTCTACGTACCATTCGTTGCAATCAGCAGCAAGTGAATTTGTTCCAAGGCAGCTAGCACTCAAGGCCCAAATATAGGCAAGTTGTATAAAAAAGTGTTTGCAAGAAAATGCACAATTGTAATGATACCTAAATCATCAATTTCAATTCTTTGTGGTTATTAAATTGGATGTTGTTTAGTGCGCTAGTTACGAAACTCTTAGAGCGACCTATAACATACGTCAATGGTAGAATGAAGGTGATATCAACAAATTTGAGACATTTGAATCCTTTACATAAGTCGCGGACTAAAACAAAGACATGTTGATTGGAAAACTTTCTCCTCAAGTCAAAATCAGAAATAATAAACTAATCTGAGTGGTTCCTTCCGGATAGTCAATTTATATAATATTCTATTAGGCAAGGAAACGGTCGATGTTCTGTTCGCTTTTTCTTCAATGCACTTATATTTTGTGGCTTAGAAAACTAAGACTAGACTAATCATCTGTCTCCTTTTTCCTCCGCGTAAATATGGGAAAAAAAGATGCGCTAAGAAAGGGTTGTTTCGATTGAGAATACAAATGTATTATAGCAGATAGTTTCCAGTTGGTTTTTTTCCACATCTCGTACAATCTTACATGAAGTGCAATAAAATGGTTTACTTTTTTCATTCGATTATCTTTTGAAGTTGATTCGGAAGTACGATTTTTTACTGAACCTTGGCTAATCGTCTAGAAATATCTTCAAATTCTCTTTTTTTTCATAAAATTGCCCAAGTTTTGTATCTCTCCCCTTTGAAATCGATGGCTTACGTTTCGGCGATTTCGCCCTCTTCACAGACGTTCAACTACATGCATAAGTAAGCTCACCCCTATTGGTCATACACTATGGAAAGTGGTCATGCTATCATTTTAAAGGGAGATTGCTAATATTTGTACGCAATTTATTATTGTAAAAGAAGTAGAATATTTCAAGATATCTCTTGCATTGGGCTTCTCTAACAGTTCACTCTATGACACATGTGGTCGCATTGCTATTGGTACAGTTTTGTACGCGCCATGGCTATCTTTGGTCGAGTAGCTAATTCTCAATTAGAAATCGTGCCTAATCGTTAGGAAATGCGGCACCACACCTGTCCAGTGACTAAATCACTCGCTCCAGTCCAGGAAGCGATGGGGCCAATTGTGATGGATTTCAGATGTGTTCCTAGTGAGTCTACCTCAGAATCTGTGAATAATCGAGATGGGCCACCGGTCAGCACAACATTCAGGGGACTTTTGGAAACCGTCAAGGCAGTAACCGAACTCTCGCTTACAAATCTGTAGGGTGACATATGAATATGGAGCTGTCTTGATATCAAGGTGCTGGGTTCCGCACAATTGTTATATTGAGTTGCGTAGTAATTTGTGGCGACTTGCGAACAAAAAGCAATATTATTTCTTTTAGTTACAACGATACCCATCTGTTTTGCCACTATTATGTTTGAAACTACTGTGTGAGCATTGTTTATCTTTTTTTCCACTCGACCTTTTAGGTAGTTTCACTGGTGGAGCCCTGGCCGGAGAAAAGAGGTAGATCACTTCTTGGATACGCTATTCCTCCTCCAAATGTGGCATTCAACCGACTGGAGAGATATGCTAGCGATCGTAGAATCAAATCGTGCGATTTGGCTCAAGATGAACACGAATGAGGTAGGTGTTTATTTTGCATCTGTATGATACTTACGGTAGTAGTAGATTTTGACGGTACAACGCTATATCTCGTTCCGAGGTTTCACACACACTATTGCTTTAGATGGAGTGACGTATCAACGCTGACGTCAAGCACTTTATCAAACCACTCTTTCCAATCATTTCTTTTTGGAAAATGATTCGATTGCTTAAAGTACTGAGATTTGCGCTACAAAATCTGGTAACTGATCGTTCCAAATGATATAAAATCAATTTATTACTGACCCCTGATGTAACAGGTTTCTCTTATGTTTTTGAACCCCAAACGTTCTTCTTGTATTCCTTCTTCAGTTTCACTCGTTTGATAAGACAGGCGTACCTCGATCTCTTATTTTTCAACATAGCAAAGTAGCCATCTTAGTCGATGTAGGTGATCTTTTGGATTTTTGGCTGTGGCACTTTTTCAAAAAATCTGTCTCATAGGTTTATGTTTGAACATTAATTACGGTAATTTTTGTAATATCTTTTAGGAGTTCTTCTGAACTTCAGCATTAATGATGGATTTAAAATTCGAATCCGTCATAGCATATGATATCAAAGTTCTTGGGTGCTCAAGTGGTAACATAATATCTAGTGAGATGCATAATGTCGTATTGAACTAAATTTGATTTTGGTTCACTTCCTCCTGATCTTTAATCTGATTTCTCGATTGAGCGAAAGTCTTTGTACCAAGAGGTTGGCTGACCTTCTGTGTCTCCTTTTAAAAGTTCCTATAAAACTATTGTTGTGCTGTTTGACGGGAGAGACGATCATATCGATGTGAACAAACGAGATAAGAATCTTTCCTATTTCCGTACAACTTTTTTTCTCTTCTCCGATTTTCGAACATTGCACGCTTGGGCAATAATTTTATAATTGAAAGACGTGGATATCTCTCGTTTGACACTATCTTCTGGAGTATATTTATGCGTAATTTCAGTACCTTTCTGATCTCACTCTTTCAGTGAATTATCACGTCATAACTCTCATATGATCAGAATAGTAAGAAGTAAAAGAATGGGATGTTATTGTTTGAGCAAAGTCATCCGTGCGTATATTACGTCCAACCTTGGTTTTTCCAGTCCGCCACGACTCCTATCATTCGAAAAGATCATCGACAAACATGTTGTTATTAATATAAATATTGAAAATAGAAGACATTCAGCGGTTAATTCTACTGCCCATCACTGACAAAACTAAGTGTTTAGACCTTTTTATACCGTATACCCTAGTGAAGTTATATCTTTGGAAAGGAACGATATGAACAGTGACGCAGTAACTTTTTATGAATTATTGCACATCTAGTCAAATAATCACTACGGTTCTATTTTGAGACAGGTTTTTTGTCTTCTTAGATAATATCTGTTGTAAAGGAAATGACGTATTTCTCAAGTTTTATGGGCTACTTCATTTCTACTTATACATATCTCAGAGCGTAGTATCGCATAGTGGTTTGTCTGTAGTGTTTCAACCCTCTCAGGACTGCGTGCGAGCTTCAGATCGGTCCAGAATTGAGTGATTTTTTGCCGGAGAGGGCTTTCTCACCAGACTTCAAGAGGTCATTCGATCGCTTGTGAAGTGGCGATTCTGCTTAGGATTATGCTATGCTTGGTTTTCGAGAAAATCTTCTCAGCATACTTTAGCAACGACGAGAAGAATGCGCTGCGAACTTGGAGTGATTTCTGCGTTGTTCTATTTCTTGGAAGGTTTATTTCGCAACGTAAACTAGAAAACAGTCTCCTGGCTAACACCGCAAGGGTACGGAAGTTGATCGCTGCGCGCAAGCACGAGTCGCAAGCGGTGCCCGATTTTCGAAATTTGAGCTTAGTTTTTTTTTTCTCTTTTGCAACAGAAAACCTAGGTATTTCGGGTTATTTTGTTACTCCATGATTTCCTATTCAAACTTCCATGTTTTTGGTGAATATATAACAGTCATGTGCGTATTGAACGCGTGTATGAAACATAATCCTGTTTATGCTCTTTGAGCTCTTTATGAAGATCTCTCCAAAAATCAAATGCAGTCTTAATTCAACGAGAGTTGAGCTGTCCAGTGAGTGTAAAAATTCAGTGAAACACCAAGGTCGAACGCCTCTCGTGCAAAAAATGCTCGCTAAAGGTGAAACATAGTTCTCATTCGGCTGCTACAGTATACTGAGAGCCTTTTCACAAACCACACACGATCTTGAAAAACGGGAATTTCTTCAAGTGTCGCATGACCACTAAAAATTTCAAAGGAAAAGCTGTGTCCAGGGAAAAATGCCTATATATAGTTATGTGTTCAAAAGATTACACGCGTTTTCTATCGGATTGAATATTTCAAACAAATATCATTTTCTACTTTTCTACATACTGTGTTGGTGTGATTGTGTGACTTCTTAAAAAAGTGGTGAAGCTGCGATATCAGAGACGAGAAACTATTATCATAGCTACTTTAGTTATCTTGTGTCAAAAGCTGTTATTTCACTGCATAGAGAGAGCACTATCTATATTTCAGTTGACAAGGAAGCTCAGTGAGCCGTACGCGGAATCGCATCCGTCCATACCGCCAATTTTCAGCCAGATGAAATTTCCCGAGTCGGATCTGGTTGGAGCTTATCTGAGAATTTACGCTCAAAGCCTTCATCTCAGTTTTTCCAGAAAAGTTTTTTTTGTTTTCAGTCATTGAACAAAGCTCACTGGATTGCTGAAGCATTCAATAGACGCGAATGTGCACGATTTATCCCTACCAATAAGTATCCAGAGAAGTAAGATAGCTTTTGGTTTCATATGAGTTCTACTATGGAAGTTTTTTTTTCTATGAAGAAAAGAAAGGGAAAGTTCTTGGAACATCAGTTTCCCTTTATGAGGTTAACAATCTATAATAAATAAATTAAATAGTCGATAAAATAGTCGTTATATCTGAAAATTACGAACTATTTATTCAAAGTTTCTAAATTTACTAAGCTCCCTTGCTTTTGTTATTTGATCATTTTGTAGATACGAATCATTGTAGTCATCATCTAGATTCCTTGTTTTTTTTTCTTGACCAAACACGAGGTTTTATGATACGATTGATTCTGTTAGCTGAGGCTTCTGCGCTTTCGCCTTCTTCAGAACCTGGAAAGATCAGGTCGGCCACAACCCAATCAGTCACCTCCATTACTTTAAGAACAATAATCGCCAAACATATGTCTTTCAATTATATCGCGTACAAAAAAACTCACCGCTTTTTGAGAATTGTCCACTGAATTGTCCAAGCGAAGTTATCCTTCTGCGCAGAGATCACATGAACTGCAAATGCACATTCTCATCAAAATCAAAGTTCTATATACTGCTTCATATCCCGTTGATAACGAGGCATTCCCTTCTGTTGTTCATTTTCGGATTGATGGTATTTATCTATAACACTTTTAAAATCTTGCGCGTTGATGTTTCATGTTCCTGGGCGAGGACGGTAATTTCTACTTCGAAGTCTTTCCGCTAATTATCTAAGTTCTATGCGAGCTTCAAATAGTACCTTGGTCTAGAACTCACCTCGCCATATAGGAGTTTTCTATGGAACCATGGAGACCTACCCGTTTTGCCAATGTATTTCTTACTGAACTGCCGTATGAGAACAGGTGAATTATGTCGGTACTCATGCGAACTAGCTGCCGCCTTAGAGTAATCGGTGGTATCTCAGTCATTGTTGCCAATTTCTCCAGGCCTGCTTTTTGACTGATTGACTTCAGCGGACCCACGCTGTGTGTGTCCACCAACGTGGGAACAACTCCACCTCTTTTGTACCGACTAATCGCCGGCTACAGTACTACCCTTCGTTGCAAAACCGCACACGAATTAATCCTTAGTCCAAAACTTAGCCACACCATTTGATAAATAAGCCCAGTTAATTTGAAAAGAATACTTGATGAACGAGGACCTAGCTTTTGCTGGAATTTCGGGCCACTTGATTTCTTCCTAAACTTTATTCGAGAAGCTACATTTTGGTACCTGTTATTTAGATTGAAAATTTTGGAACGTTTTATGTTTATATTGTTTTATTTGCCCTTTTTCTTCCCTGAAATCTGCGCAAAACTTGTCATTGAAGTTGTATTTCATCAAATTTAAAGCTGCAAATACCACATTTTCTCCTTCCTGGTCTGAATATAGTGATTTTAGATGTGGTTGTGGTCGCCTTCGGCATGCACACATTGACATTCCATCATTGACCAGTTCATTTTTGAATCATCATGGTGGTGATATTGTGAGTAGGAGGAGAGAACCTCCTGGCAGTGATGCGGCGGACGAACATATTGAAGTGATACCACCACGCTGTAGGGTTCGTGAAGTTAGAGTTTCATAATTTCGAATATTTGACGATAGTTGTACACTGAAAGTATAGTAAGCCTGACTTATCCCTCTCCGAATGCTTGATATTTCGTGTAATAACTCAATTTGCACTACATTTTGCCCAGTATGAACGCCATAGTGTATATGCACGATTGAACACTGCTTTGAATGCGCCACTTGAATGGCTGCTTTTTCTGCCCTACTTTCGTTTCTGGGAATTGAACAATGGAACAAGTGCGTCAAGAAACCAGTTCACACCACACCTTTTTTCCGGTTCCCTCGGATTACGTACTGTAAACGCTGCTTGTAGATAGCACACTTCAATCGATTTGACAAGCGTGTTTAGAGGAACTGCTGCATTTGGATATTTCGTTTTGTAAAAGAGTAATGATACTCTGATATTTTGAAACTTGCTGCTTGCGTTATATTTACTTCATTTCTAAATGCTTTTTCTACGATTAGGGTCGCAAAAGCGGTAAACTGGGGGAACGATGGAGTTTGAAGAAGCACCACGATTTGCCTTCCTACTAATGCGTTCGGCACTATTGAATTCCAAGGTAATAGTTAACATTATTTAGGCTGACAAATAAAATCTCTAAAAATTAAGAATCTCAAAGAAAGAAAAGTTTTTAGGCGGTCCTCATCCCCACAAAGCACAGTATGTTCGCCTCGCTTTTGATACGGATCCTGCTCTCATAATATCAATGTTTGAGGAGGTATGTTTATAGAGAGTGATCGTTAATGATTTCCAAAAGTTGATGTTCTATTGCTCATTAACAGATTTGGAATTAGGCATAATATCAAGTTGTGAATGCCCAAGAATATGCTAATCTGCTTGCCGTACGTAATAGGCATTGATTATTTCGTACGATCTTTGTGCTATGAAGTAAACCTTTTGGGACCGTGGATCCACCCCCTCTGCATCTCTGGCTCGTAGCGTGATAATGCATCAAATGTATCAATGTATTATTTCAATTGTATTCCTGTCACCTGTCCTCCCGTTGATCGTCGAATGACTTGAGCGAGTACCAGCAACTCTTCCATTTTTCCCTGTCGCGTGCAAGAGTAGCCCAGTGGATCCTTCTCGCTCTAGAATTCGCTGAGCATCACATCTTTCTTCATCGCTTTCGTGAAGAAATCGGACCAAGGGTCAGTGGTCTTCCTTTGGAGCGCTTGACGTCCCGAGGAATCCAGTCGGTAACGGCTCTCGTCCATCGGTTGTCGTTGAAGCGCATCACGTGTCCGGCCCACCTTATTTTCGATATCCTGGCGTGTATAACGGCGTCTCTGATTTTCGATCGTTGACGTAGGTCGGAACTTCGGATCCTTTCTCTCATTTGCGAGATACGGGATACTCCTAGCATCGACCTTTCGACTGCGCGTTCGATAACGTCATGTGATCTTTCATCCTGCTTACGTAGCGACCAGGTTTCTGCTGCATACGTTAGGACAGGGATAATTGTCGAGTCGAAAAGGTGGGCACGGAGTCGGATGTTCTTAGTCCTCTTCACTACATCTTCGATGCTCTTAAACGTTCCCCAAGCCGATCGTTTCCTCCTGCTCAACTCTGGGGCTAGGTCGTTCATCATGTTGATTTCACGACCTAGATAGACCTAGATGTAACTGGAGCATTCGGAAATTGTCGTTCTCGTTGAGCGTGAATGGGGCATTCAAACCCATCCGTTCCTCATGAACATCGTTTTCCTTAGATTCAGTTGAAGACCGATCTCTCCACAGGCGTTATCGAAATCGGTCAACATTCGTTTCGCTTGGCTGATGTTTCGTGTTATGAGAACGATATCGTCAGCAAAGCGAAGTTGGTTTAATTGTCGACCGTCAATTTTCACTCCCATTTCGTCCCATTCTAATGTTCGCATGACGTTTTGTAGGGTGGCGGTGAATAGTTTTGGCGAAATTGTATCGCCTTGTCGAACCCCTCTTCTTACGTCAATAGTGATATTGTTGTAGAATGGAGATATTCTGGTCGTGAAATCTTTATAAAGCTCACGAAGGATCATATGTACCGAGTAGGGACGCCCTGCTTTTCCAGAGCCTCTATAACCGCTTCTGTTTCCACTGAATCAAAGGCTTTCTTCAGATCGATGAAAGTGAGATAGAGTGGTTGTTTGTACTCTCTGCGAACTTCAATGAGTCTTCTAGTCGTGTGGATGTGGTCCATGGTACTAAATCCTTTTCCGAACCCTGCTTGTTCGCATGGCTGTCCTTCGTCCAGTGTTCTGTCAATCCTGTTTAGGATGACTCGAGTAAAGAGTTTATAGACAACGGACAGCAAGCAGATTGGGCGATATTTGCCTATGTCGTGAAGGTCTCCTTTTTGAACAACAATACGGTCTTGCTGGTATTCCATTGAATAGGGACCTTTCATTATGACAGGTAGCGAGTGAAGAGCCGAGCCAGGGTGTTGATGAGAACTGGCGGTAGGTTCTTCAGGTGTTCTGGTCTAATCCTGTCTGGACTGGGTGTTGTTCTGTTCTTTACCGACGATATAGCATGTCGGATTTCGGAAGGGAGGACCGATGGAACGACATATTCGTCCTCTTCCAACTTATATGGCGATAAGAGATATGGTCAGCGAAGAGATCCGAGTAGTATTGGTGGATGACTTTCTCCATAGCCCTTATCGAAGCTGTAAGTCTTCCGTCAGGGTATCGGATTGCAATCATCTTGGTCCTATTGTTGGCGAAGCCTCGCTGGGCTTTGCGAATGCTCTTCCCAGCTTCTGCAGCTTCCCCATAACTGCTGCTCTTCTCTCTTTGAGGTCTTCTTTTATCGCTTCTCTGCAGCGTTTCGCAAGTTCCGACGTAAGATTACGATTGCCTGAAGCTCGTGCGAATCCACATTGACGTATCAGCTCGAGTGCCTGCGGAGACAAGCGTCTCTTCGTGACCTTAGGTATCTCGGCTTTTCATAGCGCTAACGTGAAGATATTCAACGAGTCGATCGTATTCTTCGTCGTTGTTGTCGACAACGGTATCTTCCCAAAAGCCGACTAGCGATTTGAATATATCTCAGTTTATGGTAGTTCTGAGATTTCGTTATTTGAATTTAGCGGCTTTCTCTCCTTTCCTCGAAAAACGGAACGTGGCGCGAAGGAGGCGATGGTCTGATCCCGTGTAGAACTTGGGAACAACAGCGACATCGGTCAGGCAAAACCTTCGATTTACTATGATGTGGTCTATTTCGTTATGGTACTCTCCATTGGGAGACTCCCACGTCTATCGCTGAGAAACGAGGCTTTTGGAATTGCGAGTTACCATGGATGGTTTGGGTCGTCATGATAAACTCAGATAGCCTCTCACCCTGTTCATTCCATTCTAGTCCGTGGGTCCCTATGTGACGTTCTTCAGACGTTCTTCTAGGTCCAATTTTTGCCTTAAAGTCTCCGACAATGACCTTGAAGAATGTGTGATCTTCCCTGAAGAATTTTTTGAGGTCCATATAGAACGCTTCGACATCGTCTTCGTCATCGCTTGATGTTGGTGAGTAAGCAACGAAGATGGTCAAAGCCGACATAGATCCACATCGTTTCAACCGTAATCGTCCGATACGGGTTGTTAGTTGTTCAAACGAATCAATGTTCACGGTCAAATTTGATTTGACGAGGACGCCAACACCGCCGACACCTCTGCGATCACGTGTTCCAAGGAACAGTTCTTCTCCAGTGTCATAAACAGCGTGAAAAGGATGGCGCCTTCTCGTCTCAGCCAGGCCAATGACGTCGTACCTCATTCTTCTTGCTTGAATCAATAGATCTTCTACAGCGGATTCGTGAGCAAGGGTTCTTACATTGTAGGTACAGATTTTAGTTCGTTTCGATCTTGGCAGCCTAGTTTGGCCATTTTAGTAGCCTCTCTATACTCGTCCTACCTGGCGCTGCCGTACCAGGGGCTCTTTCGGGGTCAGGGAAATGAGGCCCATAATTGTTACTGTTTTTGGCATTTTGATACCCAACGTATAGCTTGCCAGGCCCTAAACGTGGGGGATGGGTACTCACGAGTAGCTTGCCAGTCTCTCTTGGAGGAGCGCGAGGAGCGCATCTGTTGGAGGCGACTCCTAATCGTCTCCCATGTACTTCCCAGCCGCTTGATTGCAGGGCTTTTGGTCGACATGACTCGTAGAAATAGAGTTTTTGTCAAGTCGGCGCTGCAGAAGCATGGGAGCTCACCTATGAATCCACCTGCGTCTCTGGGAAGCACACAGTCGCTTTTGGTTTGCGTTTATTCCCCTATCCAGCACCTGGGGACGCGCCACGTGCCCTCGCGACTAACTGGGCGGGATCCCTCAAAGAGGGAGGTTCGTGGTGTAATTGTATTGTTATTGTTATTTCCATATGTCATGTTATATGTAAATATATCATGTTGTTATAAGTGGGAAAATAACAACAGTATTACAATTGAAATAATGCACCAATGGAGGTGCCGTAGCCGAGTGGTTGTGATGCTCGTCGCGGCGTGTATGGGACCGACTTCCACCTCTCACCAATTTTCGGCAGTCCAGCGAGCTCTCTGTGGAACGCTACCGCCAGGCTGTCTTCCCTATTGCAAGGAGGCGTGCACGATCAGTATTCTACGACGTTTAGGAAGAAGAAAAGGCGAAGCAAATGCTAGAAGTACGGTTTCCGCACAGTGGAAAACGCACAGTGCAAAGACGGATTAATAAAATGTAGTGGCTGAAATGATCCGGCTACTTTTTGAAGAATTCGTCATTTCCATGGATATCGCACAGTGTTAGACGAGACGAGTCTTATTGCAATCTCGGAGGTAGTCAAGCCGAGGCGTTCTTAGGTCTTCATTATTGCAAGAGTCAGGGAGGGAGGGTACGAACCAGCGCATATAGTTCTAATAATGCATCACTAGCCACACACCAGTTCGCTCTCGGTTATTTATGTGTAATTTAGTTATTTCCAAGTTGTCGCTCGTCTTTTTGCTTTTTGGTGTCTACGGTGTGATAACTTTGACTTTGATGTTGAATGAAATCTTGTGATTCAGGTTTGGCAAATAGCTCCTCCGAAGCTGATTATTACTGTACACGGCGGTACAAATAATTTTGAGTGAGTCTTGCTTCCTTTTCGATTTACAATGTTTTTTTTTCAATATATCAGAAGTACATGTGTTTTTAGTATTCAACCAAAACTAGCACGAGTGTTTCGTAGAGGTTTACTAAGAGCTGCTACGACTACAGGGGCGTGGATTATCACCAGCGGGGTAGACACGGGAGTTGTGCGCCATGTTGCTGCCGCTTTTGAAGGTAAAACTTGTTTTGAGGATTTTGACATTTTTATGAGTAGATTCAGAACTCGTTTGGGTTAATGTAAGTTTTTGCCCAAAAAAGGTAGCACATGATTATCTACGGTTTTTTTCCGTAGTGCTGTTTTCACAGGGAATTTACAACCTCCTCTATATCATGCAAAAGTGAGTTTTTGTATGTGATGCAACTTCTTTCGTGTGGCTTTATATTTTCTCGCATTTCCGGTCAATCTATCAATTTCACACTCCTTTTCCAACGTTTACTTACTTTATAATAAAAATTTGTGCAGGTGCCAGTTCAAGCTCTCGTAACAAGGTTGTCTGTATTGGAATTTCACCATGGGGACTTTTAAGAAGAGAGATGAGTTGATTGGCGAAGTAAGGCTACATTTGAATATCAGTAACTTCATTGTTTGTTCATATAGAAGTCATTTTCTGTTCTGTTTTAGGGTGTTTGTGTGCCGTATTACCCATTTTCTAGCAAGACCAGGTTCACTGCACTGAATAATCGACATTCCTATTTCCTTCTTGTAGATAACGGAAGTGTTGGCAGGTACATTCGCTCTCATATGTTCCAGCAATGTTTCATTATGTTTTTCTTACATAATAAACACTAACTTTCTGTAGAACATTATTCTTTGATCCTATTTTGGGTATATATTTCTTCTCTCCTGTTCTATAAATGTGTGAAGTGTTTTGAGTCCTTTGTTATGTTTTCAGCACTTGCTTTTTCTCGTCTTTTTTAATGCATATGTGACGGCGTGACCTCACGTACTTTCCTCTAGGGTCACAGTGTGGCCGGCATGATTCCATGCGCGGTCATTTTGTTTTGCGTGGTTTACTTTGACACTGGGGCTTCTCTGCAATGCTTTTTGTACTAGTTAACTTGTGGAAATCGTACATCATGTACCATACCAAGCGGCGTCCATGCAGAGCTGTTACTATATCTAATAATGGGGAGAATCGTTCTGAGCCAGTGCATGGTCTGAGTGAAGTTATGCTTATTATAAGAGTACACACTATAAAAGTTCTTACCATTGAGTAGTGAACAAAGACACTGTTACCGTAATCACCGACAAACTCGACACTTTGAGACATATCCTTCTGGTGATGCAACAGTAAATCAAGATTTCTCTGTGATAGTAGAATGTACAAATTTCAGTTGACTTTGAATTGATTTCCTTCATACTTTTTTACCATGATATTTGCAAAGTTTGAAAGTTAATCATCAGATGACTGGTTATTACTTGAATACTCGAGTGGCCCGTCTTTATGGTAATGCGGGCTCAGGATTTGTCTTCGGAATCTTCACAACAAAAATGTTCTGCTCTCCGCCATGATGGGCATTGGGACGACCATTTCATCCCACCATCATACGGTGGTGATGCAGAGTTTATAACAATCTTCGTTGCTTCACTAAACCAGCCTTGGACTATCAAATTTCCATTGAGGGAAAACTGCAAGAAGTTCTACCTTCTGAAATTGGAGTTGAGGTAGAAAACTTGAAGAGAGGTAGGTACAGCTCCAGGGCCCGAAAATACATTGCCGAGTTTGTTAAAGCTGGGATCACAGTTTATGCGTACTTCTCAAATCATATGACATCATACCTCCAGAGAAGAAGAAATTTTATAGTGGAGGGCGTCGCGCACAGTATTTTACCTTCCTAAGTCCTACCCAAGAAAGGTGATCGAAAGGTTTTCTGGAACTGTCCAATGTTCTTGTTAACTGTACTCAACAAACTGGTCACAAATGTATATCTTCTGCGTATGTTGAAGATCTTCAATGGGGCTTAATTAGCTGAGCAAGCAAGGTTTCGACAGGGACTCTGCTTCATAGCCACATTTGAATACCGTATGTCCCTTGTTCTTACCTATATCAACTTCGAGGAAGCTTCTTACAGCGTCAAAACAATGCAGTCCTGTCAGCATTCGTCTCTTTCCTGTTTTACTACACATGTCAGTCAAATAAGTCTTTTTTCCAAACAGTTCTTCTGTAACTTATGTTTAAAGTGTTCAAACACAGATGTCTGTCTTCAATCGTGAAGTGGTTGATGATCAACAATGGTCCATATACAGGTGGTTCCTTGGACTTATCTATGGTGGGCAGGTCGCATGTAGTGCCTATGTACATCTTGATGAAAGGAAAGAATCCCGTTTTTGGTTGCCTCAAGCATTTGACTCACGTTTTTTTCGCCTACCTGATAAATCGTTGTGCTTTATTTTTTGTAACCGCAATAGTGTTCTAACGAGAATCTCATGGCGAAAGATTGTCAAGGGAAAGTTTTAGTGAAAGGAAAATTGAAGGTCGTCGCGTATGTTTTTATATTTTCATTTTGACACAAGTTGGACGATGCATTTCAACTATGTAAGACTGTATACTAGACTTTTATCTGATATGTTATTGATCTTTCCATATGTACGATTATGGAAACGTTTAGATATGGCGCAGAAGTTGTCCTTCGAAAGCGATTGGAAACATACATTGCACAGAAGCAGAAAATCTCCGGTGGTTCACGAAGCGTCCCCGTCGTTTGTGTGGTTCTCGAAGGGGGAAGTTGCACCATCAGATCCGTTTTGGATTATGTTACAAAGTAATGTTTAGCATGTTAAATAATTTCTCTCAGCATCGGAGGGGAAATTAATTGTTCACTTCTCTCCTCCTAATTTTCCTCATGAACTATTGGGTCGTCTCAATGACAGACGACAAAATGATCGTTATTCTTAAAAATAGATTTCGTAGTAGTAATTCTTGTTTACGACATCAATGCATATTTTCTGAAGTTAATCTTGGTCAGGAATTTTCTCTATAACATTTTCTTGTGAGATAGTTTATGCCAAGTTTAGATTTTCAAGACTCATTCAAAGTTCGGAAATCAAATGATTTTTCCTAATGTGTTTGAACATGAGACAAAAGAGCGGTATCTAATCGAGTTATCATCAAAGCCAGAAACCGAGAAGAGGATTTCGAACGCGTAGTGAACAGATGGTTTATAAGATTTTGTAGCAGAGATGTTTGAATATGGATGAGATTGTGAGCATTCATCAATAGCTAAGAACGACGTTGATAGTCGAAACTTCTTTTCCAAAATCCTAAGAGCTGTATAGATCCCAATATTATAAATGGACATCTCTGTTCTACATCAACGGGAAGGCATTTGAAAAGTGAAAAATGATTGACAAGTATGTGCCGCATCAACTGAATGAGAAGTATAGAGACCACTACTATGAGTTGTGTTGTTCGCCTAAGCTACATTTTAAGAACGATTTATTTCCCGATATATGTTTTTTACGATGATTACCGAATTTCACACAGCTATCGGCAATATTCGAAGAGTGAATGAGGCGAGACGGAGTTTCTACTTTTTTATCGAACTTATATAGGAAGCCTATGAAGAAGCTGCAGACGTCGCATATGAAATTTTGACATTCAATCAACAGAGGGAGTAATAGGAAGAAAAAATCCGCAAGATGTTACAGCAGAATCGCCACATCATATAGATGAAGTCTTACACGATCAACCCTTGGGGGGCTGTGAATCCACTGCCTCTGCATCTCTAACTGACAACTCTGGACGGTCTGCTCCACCTTCTCTTTATCTCTAACTCCCAGCGTGGTGCGTCTAACAATGGCAGGCTGTTGCGTGTAATAATGACACGCTGCT
The DNA here is from genome assembly GCA_019055375.1 of Parelaphostrongylus tenuis. Taxonomy (NCBI): domain Eukaryota; kingdom Metazoa; phylum Nematoda; class Chromadorea; order Rhabditida; family Metastrongylidae; genus Parelaphostrongylus; species Parelaphostrongylus tenuis. The sequence goes on from JAHQIW010006541.1 coordinate 19,728, forward strand.
GCCTCTAACAATGGCACGCTGTGGGTTAGAGACGCGAAGGAGGTGGAACAGACCGTCCAGCGCTGCCAGTTAATGCAGAGGTCGTTGGTCCACGGTCCCGTAAGCGTTAACAGCTTATTTATTCAGAATGTGCTGAAAAGTGCTCCATACTAATTACATCCGTTTTTCAGTGTTCCCAGAGTTCCTGTGGTTGTGTGTGACGGTAGTGGTCGTGCTGCAGATCTTTTAGCATTTGCCCATCAGACGGTGCGAGAAGACGGGTACTTTTTTTCAACGATTTAATATCTAAAAAACTACATTCTTACAAACTATCTATATCGAATCCCTCGCCAAGTTGGTTATCTTTTGGAATAGATTGCCACCAGCTATAAAAAATGTTTGAAATAGATGTCTGAACTGAACGATTATATACGATAAGATGTAGTACGTCTAGAATCAGGAAGGCGACATTGTCGAAACGTTAGCCAACACTTGATTAATAATTTTACTTCTAAAGTTCGTTTCCTGATGGCGTTCGTCCCCAATTGGCAGAACTTGTTCAACGAGTTTTCGAATGTGGTGGACCCACTGCTGACAAAGTTGTCACGGAACTTATAATGTGCACCCAACAAAAACACCTGGTAATATTGCTCTATTTCTAACGTATACGAGATTTATCGGAAGTTTACCTCTACTTTATAGATGACTGTCTTCCGCCTAGGAGAGAAAGGTGTACAGGATGTGGACCACGCAATTCTTAGTGCTCTTTTGAAGGTAAACGGTGAGAATTCCACTAACCACATGCACAGTTGTATTTTCAATGTGATATTGCTTGTTGGTCTCCATTTGCATGTATGAAAAATTCTTGTGTATTGTAGGGTCAGAATTTGTCTCCGGCTGATCAACTGGCTCTCGCGCTCGCATGGAGTCGCGTTGACATTGCAAGATCTGATATCTTTACTTCGGGTCAGGTTAGTATTTTTTAGGGAAGGGAAGGGGTGGGGGGATAATATCATGAACCTGAAAATTTGTAAAGTGGGCCAAGCAGAATATATGATAGGGTAAACGAATGCGGAAAAGTATATGAAAAGTCTAAGATTCGAAATGTTGAAATAAGGTAGAGAAGGCTAGAAAACTGCAGGTGATGGAGATGATGGAGGAAAGGCGGTAGAATTGTGCCTTTATGATGATAATGTTTACTAAGCTTTCTCATTTGTGTTTCTAAAAAATCAAAGTTCTTTTCGCTAAGATAAACACCAAATCTTGTGCAATGGTTTACTGTTTAGGAGTGGCCACAGTCCGCACTGCACAGTGCGATGATGGAAGCGTTGATCAACGATCGTGTCGATTTTGTTCGACTACTTTTAGAAAATGGTGTGAACATGCAACGTTTTTTGACTATCGGGCGGCTAGAGGAGCTCTACAATACAGTATGGATATCGTAACAGCATTTTCTTTTGTTCTGTTCTAGAACACTCGTAAAGTTTTGAGCCAAATTTCTGTCAATTCTCTTATCTAAACCTCAAATAAGATTGACTATTGCAATAAATTTTCCCCGCTGAATTTGCAGAAAATTTGTTGCAAGGCTATCTGCGTCATATTCCGATAAAGAGCAACTATTTAGAAGTTTTTGCAGTTTATTCATCGCACCTACAAAATGGAGCGTGATTAGGACGTTGAGTGTACTTTTTCATTATACGTGAACCTATCAGTATTTACGTCAGATGTACCTGTACAATTACTAACAACAGGCTATAAATAATCAACTGGAGATTGAGGGGGTTCGCAATCGCCTCCATTAGATGAGCTTATATGCTAAGGGATATGCTGGTACACGATTTTCCTGTGAAGATCCACTCTCCAAAACAACGGATACAACGGAAAACGTAAAGAGTTTGTTGACGTTGGGAGAGCCTTTCAGTAGTTTGACTATACTGCTTAAATCTTACCACCAATCTCGACTGAGAGTGAGATCTTTGATAAGGTTGATCTTAAGTTCGTCATATGTTGCTTATAATCTAAACTAAGATACCTTCGCGTAGAAAGAAAATTTCAGCAGATAATGGCTTTTTACGATGTGCTTCACTTGCTGCCGAATGCGAATTTTCCGCGTAGATAATATCTCCAGTATCTTATGAACATTTCAATAATACCTTTTCTATAATCTCAAATTGCTGTTTCCACGCATCCTTGCTTTGAAAAAGTGTCTGACTGTAGGTCACTGGTCATAAATATCTTATATTGTAATGCCTTCAATTACTTCTGCTTTTTGAACGCTTGATTTCTTTAGGATAAAGGGCCACCAAACACACTGTATTATATCATCAAAGACGTTGTGAAAGTGCGACAGGGATACCGATACAAGTTAGTGTATTTATGATTTTTGTTTCCTGTATCTTTTGAAATATGCTGTGAATTCACGAAATGGCTTTCATCATGCAGTTTCAATACGTCTGTGATCGCTACCATCGTTTTAGGTGCGCCCGTATCTCTAGTGTTCGGACTGCTACGAAAATTGTTGCATACCTGAAAGAAAATGGTTTATTTTACAGTAAGACTTATGTGTGAAGAGACACTACGATCACCAAATGATGGAATATCATTTAAGATGCTCTCATGAAGTCGATTATGGTAAAAAGAACAGGACTTCTTCTCAGCTTGGGTGGTCCTGATGGGGGTTTGAACCTTCAGCTGTACTTCGAAGTCCGACACCGAGGAACATTTCTCAGCCAGGATGAGGCTCACACCGTATGGGAGGAAATATTCAATAAAGTTGGAATTTCATTCCTTCAGCAAGGATGCGTTTTACTTGATAGAAATGCGGCTTGTTAGGGCGCATGGGCGTTTTTCTCACCATTATCGAAATCTTTTCAGTGATACTGCACCTTTTAGTGACGTTAAAGCCTTCTCAAAATTTGAATTTCACTACGTAAGTACCAGGTAATCATTGGAGCGCGCGCCGCTAGCGGCTCTTCGCAGCCATCTGAGCTGCGCGCCACGGAAATGGCCGTGGTTCTAAACGTGTACAACGAGAAAAATCCATATGGTTCCATCACTCATCCTATCTGAACAGTGAATTTTTAGGTTACCACATATCGGATTGGTTATTGAAAAGCTAATGGGAAATGCCTATAAATCATCGTATACGACTTCTGAATTCAGAACAAAGTACAGCACATTCATGAAGAAGTTCAGGGTTAGTAAAACAATTGTTTATTCGACAAATTACTGCTGTCCACGTAATGTTACGCCTATAATTACTAAAAGCAGCTTGCGTGCTACACGGATTTTATCAAATTCGGTGAAGTAGGTACTGAGCTATAATATTAAATTGAAAGAGCCTTGAAAACTGGAATAGAGGCAAAACTAACATTTTTTGCTGTTTTAGTCTGTGACGTTCTAATTTTAGCTTAGAAGCGAAGCTTTCGCAAGAGCTCGTCGAAGAGCAAGACAATATTCAGTAGTATAGTAGATTAGGTGTAAAAATATGACTCCGCGGTTTTCTTTTTCCTTGTTCGAAGGTGCGTCAAGAATACTTTTTATTTATATGTTTTTTTTACATACAAAACAATGGTTTTATAAGATTTTGACGAAAGATGACGAGTTTCGTACCCGAAAAACGCCATTTGTGGGAGCTTTACTTTGCGGATATATCAATCAAGAGTGGTTGGAATTCTCTGGATTTAATATAATCAGTTGCGCATTTTCTTGCGAACACTTTGGTAAACAATTTGCCTATAATTGCTCCAAGATGGAGCTGTTGTGGCAACAAATCCGCTTACTACTCATGCACGAATGGCGCCTTGGGCAAAATGCTAGTGAAACGGCGCGCAAGATCAATGGAACTTGGAGCGAGCTTTATCTTAAAGCTGCCACGGCCAAGTCTTATACCAAAATTCTTGCAAGAAAATGCGCAATTGACCGATACTAAGGTCATGCAATTTCATGGGAATCATATCAAAAAAGCAGAACAGCAAACTTTTGCAATTTTGTTGGTAACGCTCGACTTCATGTGCAAAAATCGATTGAAAACGTCATAAACAGCTGTGGTGTGAGGTTTCATAAGGTATCACCTTACCCGTCTTACACTCCCGACATTACGCCGTCAGACTGTCACTTGAAATTACCAAATTCAAATCACAAATTAGCAAATTTTGACAAAAATGGCGTTTTTCGTATACAATAGTCATTATCTTCAAACTCCTGTAAAAACCACCATATAGAATATTTTTTATGTAAAGAACATATGAACGAGTAGCGTTTTTAGCGCACTATCACACAGAAAAGAAGAAATTTCATATTTCTACTTTCACTATTAGTACAGTAGAAAATGGGAACGGCGGAGTCATATTTGCAACCTAATAACACTTACGGTCAACAAGATTTTATCGCGAAAGTGGTTTGCTCAAATGCGTTGTGAGCAAATATGATGAATCATAATTTAGCATCATGGCAATTTGTTTTCTTATTTGTGCCAATACAATGATAAATGATTCTGCAAAGCGTTTTCGCATACATTATATATATATATATATATATATATATATATATATTTGAATCTATAGCTTTTTAGTTAGGTCATTGAACGAGTAAATGTAAAATTTTTTTTGTTCTTCATCTTGAGACCAAAATGGCAATGAGCAAATAACCAATTTTGAGTCTTGAAGTAAAAGGCAGCACATTCAACGATTTGGCGACTTTATTATTATAGAGTAGGAGGACATATTTCTCGTTGGCAAAGATCTAACGCTGCTTGCTTTGCTTTGTTCAGTGTGAACTGATAGATATACTCGTTAAATCTGAACAACTTAGTTGCTTTTGGACATATAGAAATTATATCTCGCAAGATCACCAAGAATACTTTAACTTCCAAATTATGGACGTTATAGCAACATACGGGAAACAATGGCTGCAAAGGATGTCATTCAAACAGTTGTAACATGTCTCGAGGATCCGGTGTTATGTCGCGGCAACCGACCGAACCAAGTGGATTTATTAGCGGATATGCAGCACCTAGTGCCGCAGAACCGATTGCTGATGGAGTTGCTGCTGTCAGCGGTAGCCGAGCTCTCTCGAATCATATTTTGTGGCGATCTGCGTTTCGAAGAGACGTGAGTGAAAGGAAGACATTCAGTACTTTTATTTTTGCTTCAATAAGTGCACTTGTTGACACGTAAATATCAGCAGAAATGAAGTTTTACCTCTCACGGAGGGCAGAGAGGAAGGGGAAAATAGGCCGGTCTACGTTGATATCGACTCATTTCCGTTGTGGTTGTTTATTTTGCGATACAAAGTTTTTCCTCTGTGCTTTTTGGATTCAGACGTTAATTAGGAGAGACCATTGCGCTGTATAAGGGTTTTAAAAAAGCTACTTTCTACACTCAGTAATTCACAAGAAACTCTTTCTTGGAGGAGTTATGTTATCTCTGATGGATTAGTTTTTGGTGAAAAAGTCCTATAATAAAGGCTGTTGCTCTAGCAGGACGCCCAGAGAGTTTTGATTACTCGAAAAATGAAGCTGGATACCTGAAATTCAAACTGTATACGTAGTCTCCAAGACTGACTATCGATTAACCTCGGCATAATTAGTAGTTATATCTTGTTAAAACTGTTCCGAGGCGATAGCAGTAGTGTTCGTTCATTGAGTATTAGTATTGCAATACAATACGGAGTACGGTACTACATAAAATAGTAACGTAATTTTATGTAATACAATACGATGGCTAACGTTTCGGCGTCTCGCCTTTCTCAGAACCTGGAAGAGTCAAAATGATTTGCAATCCACGCTGTCAAAAACCTCTATGAACTCTGTAGGAAACCAAAGAAGCAAATTTTGGATCGCATAGTAAAAAGCTTCATTCTAGAACGCTCACCGTTTAGATGTTTTAGGTCTTCCAATTATTCACTGAAACTAGCCGCTTGGAGCCAATGCATAAGTAAGGCGGTGCCTAACTCAGGCCAGGTAGATTAGCCTGAGGTATGGTGCAAGGTCACGCGTGATTACTAGGCACTCCTCCTTGCGGTTCATTTTTGGGCCCTTACTATGTTTACAAAAGGCTTCCTACGCAGATGTTTTTGATCTTGTGCTAAACAAAAACACATGAATCAGTCAAATTGAAAACAAAACAAAATCAATGCTCAGTCAGAAGTTTTTTTTTATTTCACCGCCTCTAGCAGTGGTACGATGTGACAGTAGGCCTGACGATCTAGAGTGGTGTGCAAAAACTTTTTGCCTCCTGGGATTCAAACACACATTTTACACTATACGGGAGCGCGTGCTGGACCGTTGCACTACCGTCGTCTGTTTTTGACACCACTCTTTCTACGCTACCACGCATCTATTGGTCAACAGCCAGCCGACAACGGTCTGGCGTAGGTGCTGGCTATCGATATTGAACCCGATTATGATGACAGATCACCTGTCACCTTGTTAAAGCGAAGTACGTCCCCGCTTCTTGTTATTCTGTGATGATCATAAATGGGTTTTAAAATATCGAAAGACGACGAGTTCTGCCAATGTGACGTGTCTGTAAGGACGAAACAGTGTATAGGGCTGTACAAGAGCCCTTACCAGACCAAATGACAAGGCTCAATAATAATGAAAGGATATATCGAAATTTGAGCGTGGTCTTAATAAAGCACTCGGAATAAAGGTATAATTAAGATAAAAGAACCATTAAAAGAGCAATCGAGTGCGCAACACTAGGTGTTGGGTTGAACGTTTCACTTGACATGGAGTGTAAAGCCTTCGTCTTTGATGACTCTCTATAAGGAGTGTGAGGTCACCGAGAGAACTGACTATGAACAGATCGAAAGACGACGGGTTCTGCCTGGCTGACGAGTTTGTAAGGACGAAACACGTGTATCGGCCTGTACAAGAGCCCTTACCAGGCCACATGACAAGTTGGCTCAATTGATAATGAATGGATATATTGACATTTGAACGTGGTCTTAATAAAGCACTCGAAATAAAGGTGTAATCATGAATGGGTTTGTTTTTTCTGATATAAAACGATCCATTAAGAGGAAGCATTTCCTCCTAAAATATGAGCTAATATGAGGCTGGTACGAAATTAGTTTATATCTGTAATTAAACATATATATGTATATATACAAATATACATATATATGGACATTTGACTATCCACACACATGCTTCTCGCACATATTTTGAAGATATATTGTTGCTTTCGTCCCGAATAACCCTTTTTATTTTCCAGAATCCGATTGTTATGCGACAAACAAACGTTGGTGATCCGCCTGAATACTGTAGTGAGCAAGATGACGGTAGGATTTCGCAAGTCCTCTCGTTGATGTGATACTGTCCTTTCATAACTTGTACACACTTTGCTCTTCAGAGTTGTCAAGCACGGGTGCCTCGGATAACTCTCGATTGAAAGAGTTCGAGTTCCGATATCCTTTCAGTGAGTTGTTGCTGTGGGCTGTACTGACAAAAAGACAGGAAATGGCTATGTGTTTATGGCAACACGGAGAAGAAGCACTAGCAAAGGTAGCTATCATTATTGACTACCAATACTTGCGTGTAGCTCTTCTACCTATCGCGGTATGATTGTAATTAAGTCGCTTGTTGCCTGTCGCCTCTACAAAAGCTTGGCCACTGAAGCTGCTGAAGACTACCTAGAGGTAGAGATCTGTGACGAACTAAGGAAGTATGCTGAGTGAGTGCAAGACGTTTAAATAAATAATCGAGCTAGAAATTTGAAAAGACGAGATTCATGTGAGTCAGAGAAAATATTGTTTGCATGTCAATCATTTCCACAAAATCCGGAAGAGTCTTTCAGAGAATTTCGCCTGCTTTCATTAGAGCTCTTAGAGCATTGCTATCACCACGACGATGCGCAAACACTGCAGGTAAAGTGAATTTTTTTCTTCTCCTCGATGTGTTACAGTTTGCTTTGTTTAGCTTTTAACGTATGAACTGTCAAATTGGGGATGTCAAACGTGTTTATCGCTGGCAGTCATGGTGAACAACAAGCAGTTTCTAGCACATCCGTGGTTTCTATACTTTTGTTCTGGATTCTCTTTGATTTGATATCTGTTCTTATACTGTTGTGTTTTCTAGTTGCCAAATATTGCTAGCAGATCTGTGGCATGGAGGATTACGAATTAGAAGGTAAAATTTGTTTCGTTTAGTCATTTTTCATGTCCAGTGTTGAAATATGATATTATAAAACCACATATTTTGTAGTCACTCCAATCTAAAAGTTATCTGCGGATTGCTCTTTCCACTTTCCATCTTTATGTTGGAGTTCAAGACTAGAGAAGAACTCTTGAATCAGCCTCAGGTTAGTTGACTTTTCAGCAATCTGTCATTCTTTTTTCTGTATCTGCTGGCGATCCTAAGTGGGATCACCAGATTGGGATAAACGATCAAGCATGCTAAAGTAATTGTGACATAATACAAAGTAGGATTGAAGAAACGAGCTCGATTGTTGATTCACGTCGCTCTTCATATAGACATCGAGTCATATATGTTATGCTAAAATTACTCTAAACATGTTTGCATGTTGTTCTGTCGGACTGTTTACTTCAATTTCCGTGACAACAACAGTTCAGTGAAAGCGTATAGAGGAATATCCTTCATTCAGTCAAATTTAACAAATGGTACTTTTTATGACCAACCGAAAAGGTACTGACACTTCTTACAGAGAAAGTATCATTCTCGTTATATCAGCGATACAATTGGGAAATCAGTGTCGATTGAGCAAAGGCTTAAGTGATTGGAAAGTACATGGAAAACTATTTGAAGTTGCAACAAACAATTAGTTTTTGCATCAGCTGTCATAGTGCCAGACCGGACAACTTGCAAGTATGCTCAGCTCTGCACTTCAAAATTGGCGATTCATATATGGCTGCCCTTTTACCGCTTCACAGAAGCAAAATGAATGCTGTCCACGCTTGAGATCCAGTTATTTTCTTTTTCCGTGAACGAGCAAATTTCAAGTGAGTTTCGACGTATGGAAAGCTAGGATACAGAATTTATCTCTGCATGCTCTGCTCACTAGTTGACTGAAAGTGCGATGATCACTACATACCGCCTTGATTTGGAATTCTCGACAAACTAGTTCTACATCACTATTTCCTTTCTAAAATCCTGTCTCGAACCGCGAAATTCTTACTGGAAAAAACTGTTAAGGAGGCCACCCTTTGAAGCTCGAGTTGCGTGCAAAGCATGAAAAGAGGCACAGCTTCAGAACTTGATAATTTCACCGCTGATTTCGTTAAAACTGGAGGTCACAATCTACATGTACTTTTTGTTAACCATACAACATTATATCTTCAGTAAGAAAAATCCGAGACCACTGGAGGACTTCGCGCCCAGTCATCCTATCTCAGAGGGGTGATCGGAGTAGTCTTCATAACTGCCGCTCAGTTGCTTGTTCATTGTTTTTTCAAGCCTTTCACGAAGAGTATCGTTCTGCGCTCATCGCAGATCTTCAATGAGGCATAATTAGTTCAGCAAAAAAAATTCCGACAAGGATCCTGCTTCATGGATCCCATCCAAACCAGTCGTGAGTTATTGAAGTCTGCCGTAAATACCGTATACCCCTTGTTCCAACCTTTGTCGACTATGGTAATCCGTTTGACAACGTTGAAACGAATGTAATTCTATCATCGCTCTTCGGCCAAAAGGATCTATCCTATATACGAACATTAGCTGGCTGATATAGAAATTGTAGCACCACAGCACAACTTTTTCATTGACCCTTCATCGTACCTACAGGAAAAGAGGTTCGACACGGCGGCACCATTTTGCCAAAGTTGTTCACTGCTGCACTTCAACGCGTGATGATGTTGCACGAATCAAGTTTTCGCTTCGTGGATGACTGCGTTATTTTTCCGAGGAGCGCCGCTGAAGCTATGACGAAGTTCAATGAATTAAAGAGTTTTGGAAAAAATATTGGGCTACGCATAAAGAGGACGGATCTTATCATAAATAGTCCATGATACAAAGGTGAACAAATTGAACTGGATGGCTCTCTTATCAATGAAACGACACCTTACGTGTCCTTGGACATTCAGTGAACATGGAGAACAACATGACGAGGAATTAGGAAAAGCAGCGTGAGCCGCATTCGGTTCTCTTGAAGAAGCCACCGACGAGATAGCAGATTCCAAACTCCGTGTTCACCTTTTTTATTCAACAATCCTTCCAGCGCTCTGTTATGCAAGAGAGACTTAGGCTAATACTACAGCTACGTCGGGAAGCCTGCGTACCATTCACAGGACTCTTGAACGAAGTCTTGAAAGTCAATCGATGCAACGTATAGTCGACTTGTCCCAGCTTGGATCTTCGAAAAACTATCCTATTTCTAGGATTCTGAAATCATTTTACGAAGGAGGAACACAAATCGGTTGGTCACGTAATAAGACGAAGAGATTACTGGATTCAAGGAGAATGCAAGCACCCTTTTGAAGACCACTCAAACAATAGGTGAACGTGTTTATAGCAAAACCATCTGCATTCGCAGATTTCAACAAGTTCAAAATTACGAAGTGGGCCTCTCCACGTCATTATGCTCGAAACAGACCACCACCATTGGACGACGACTGCGCAAGAGAGAAACGAATGAAAATTGTATTGGGGCTTACATTACCAATCAGGACGGGCCAGTCAATTACCAGATAAGTAAGTGAGGTGATAAAGCTTCTCTTTTTTTTTAAATGTTTCATAACACCAAAAATTCTACACATCGTAATGCGGCGTGCGAAATGGCTGTTCTACATTTAATTCAATTCGTTGTACTAGGTAGTGGGTGGATATCGGCTGTGGCAGCACACTTTTGTGCTTTATTTAAGGAAATCATGAATATGATTTTGCAGCATTGCTAGAGCTGCAATCTATCCCTAGCGTTTTACGTCCTTGCAGACAGCATTGGAACATGAACACGATTTGAACGAAAGCAGTAGTTCATCAAGTTCCAGTTCAAGCTCTTCTGAAGATTCTAGTACCAGTAGTTTCGAAGACGAGGAGGATGAAGAAAAGGTGCTATCTTGTTCCAGTCTAAACATGGTGTCGATTTTCATGAATTGAAAATTTTCATTTCTTCAGATTGATGAAAACAAAGAACAGAAGCGTAGCAACCGCGTTTCTCATGGTAGTGTACAATCACTTAACATTGCATCGGTTGGTTTGCTACTTCCCCTTATTTGAAAGTACTTTCTCCATTTTTCTTTTTTTCCGTGAAGTTTCACTTCCAAGTAACTTGTTTGTAAGACATTTTGCTGAGTGAAGGCAACCTAAGAAGGATCCTTTTCAAAATCCTGCCGTTTTTTGGTTCAGGTTTAGGCTTAGGTTTATGCATAGGCCTAATTAATATTGATTTTAACTTGTACATCCAGATAGTAAAAATAGATTTTATAAAGGATGTCTAAAAATGCGGTAGGATCCTAGAAAAGGATGTTTGAAAATGCGGCGCCCACTTGAGACCTTCGGTATAAATTTATTTTTTGCTTTTGCAAAACGTTTCTGTAGTTTATCGATAGCTCAAACCAAGTGAATTTTAATGGCATGTTTAATTTCTCAAATAGCTAATTTTTGGCGCCGTAGCAGTCAAAATAAGATTTTGCCTCTCATACGAAGATTTCTCACTTGATAAATGTTTTGTCGAAATGAACTTTTGATCGTGAGATATGGAAAATTTTTCCGATTATAATGGTATATTTGTTTTTCGGAAAGGACTTCTTAGAGCTTTGTAACGACCGAAAAATTATTGGGTTTCACACTCAGTGAGCACTTCTAATCGCATAGGGTGCCAATTGCAAAGCTCTAAGAAGTTCTTTTGAAGATCAAGCACACTTTCTCAATGAGAAAGATTTGCTCTATCTAATGGTTAAAATTTGTTGTAAAAAAAAACTTTTATCAGGCAAGAAATCTCCAAATGTGAAACAAAATCTCATTTTGACTTGTACGACGTCAAAAACAAGCAATATGAGAAACAACATATACCTTCAAAATTCACCTGATTTAAGCTATCAGATAATCATACATTCGTCAGGTAACAGCAAAGAATACGCTTTTACCGAAGGCTTCAAGTGGCGCCGCCATAATAGAGCAGTACCAAAAATACGGCAGGATTCTGGAAGATATCCCCTAAGAATATTACGAAGACTTTCAGATCTCTATCACAAAATCTGAGCAGTTGTGAATCTCTCAAACTCACTTTATTTCCAGTTATTCCATAGTAGAAGGCGAAGGAAACACGGTAAAGACAGTCGAGATATCGATACTAGTGAAATTGGCAAACAGGAGCGTGTTGAGTGTGGAACGTTTCGTGGTGAGTTATGCTGTGATTTCAAACCTTAGTTGTCCGTATCAAGACTCATACTTCTTCCTTTTAGGGCTTCCGACAATTGGGAGTTCTTCATCAACGCCTCCATATTGTCGGAAAAAAATTCGAGTTGCTCCTCATCATCACCATGGCATGCAGACTGGCGATCACTTACAAAAGACATCTGTTTTTGGGCCAAGTCAGTATCAGTTGTGATGTTCAGAGTGTCTCAGATTATAACGTTGGCGGGAGCTATGTGGATATCCTCTCCAAAAAAAAAATTTGCTGTTGCTAGTGATAGTCTTCTGTATTTTGTAGAGTAGTCGTTTTCTTTGTTTCTCACTATGGGTCGGTCAATGTTGTGCATAGCTGATTTCAGGCACTTCACCTCGTAATCATGGCTCAATTGCTGTCACCAAACAGAGTGAAGATCTCTTCAACACTCGGCCAAATTTTCTGATAACTGTCGGAGCGAACATTCCTAGAATGGTAAGACCTCAGTTGTTGACATCATTTCCCTTCATGCCATTTGATGAGAGGCTTGTCTATTTCAGCGTAAAATAAAAATTCGCCGTCGGCTCTACGAGTTCTATACTGCGCCTATTACAACATTCTGGGCTTGGACATTATCATTCTGTTTATTCCTGTGCATTTTCACTTATGTGCTATTAATTCGAACTCCTCCAAGCCCTACGTGGTTGGAATGGATGTTGCTTGCATATGTCATCGCCTTCGGAATGGAACATTTTAGAAAAGTGCGTCTTATAAGATACCGTTGCATCATTCATGAGCTTTTGAGGTTACATTACCGAGGTTACCAATAGTGTTTAAACGTTTTTGTTGACATAGAATTTTCACTTTGCCATTTGTGGTAGGTAATGAACTTTCAGCTGTTCAGGAACTACATTCATCGGTTTTTAATCACTTAACATGTTTTGAGCCTTTTGTGAGGTCTGGTAAGACACCTATATAGTACTAGACGGGCCCGTTTGGCTCCTTCAGGCTCATCAAACCTATCTAAAAGTGCTCTGTCAAACCTCACAGAAGATTTGAAACATGTTTTTGTGATTATCAGATTATTAATGTTTATGATCGAGATTCATAAAAGAAGTCGAACGAAGACATATTGTCGATGTTATTATTTTTAGTTTCTGATGTCGGACATGCATCCACTTGGGGCAAAGTTGAAGTACTTCTTCCACAACTACTGGAATACAGTCACCACAGTAGCTGTTATCTCATTTATAATTGGTTTTATGATGCGTTTCGAGTGAGTCAATAACCATTCTCTGGACTTCAGTAATTTTCCATTGTAAATTTCAAGAGCGGTGGCAATGGGAAGGGTGGTTCTCGCCTGCAGTTCGGTGCTTTGGTCAATGAAGCTACTTGACTACATGAGTGTACATCCCCGACTTGGTCCATATATTACCATGGCTGGTAAGATGGTGAGTTGATCAAATACAAATTCTACTTGTGTACTTAAAATTATAAATATCACTTGTTCGTATTTTTCCTTGATAAGCAGATACGAGGTTGTTGAAAATATTATTTATTGAATAGAATAATGCAGCACACTAGGCTGACGTTTTGGTGGCTTTGCCTTTTTCGGAGCCTGAAAAGGTAAAGTTGTAATTCGAGTTCTACTCAGTCAAATGTTTTCATAGCGCGACAGAAAGACATAATAAACAATTTTTCCATCACATAAAGGGGAACCTCTTTTTAAAACACTCACCGTTTGAGTAGAATTTTTTTTATTTGACCGCTTTATAGCGGTTATTATGCTATGAATTTGCCCATCAATGTAGGGTGATGTGCAAAACATTTGCGTCAGTTAGGATTCAAACCCACATTTCACCCTATTGAGGATCGCGTACTCGAACCGTTGTACTACCACCGCCTGTTTTGGTACCACGCCTACGCTACAACGCATTTATCTGTCAGCAACCAACCGTCAAAGCTAGTGCAACGGTTCGAGCGTGCACCTCCGGATAGGTTGAAATGTCGGTTCGAGTGCCACTTGACGCTAAAGTTATGCACATCACCCTACTCACCGTTAAGTTGTTTTCAAGTCTTCCAATCATTTACTGGTAACTAGCCGCGGTGTCTCGCATGGGTAGAAATGTGGATAACTTAAATTAGGAAGAAGTTAGCCTGAGGTGTGACGCGAGGTCACGCGTTAACATCAGGCAGTCCTTGCAGTTCATTTTTGGATTATTAATATTTGTTCAAAAAAGCTTCAAGAGTTTTCCGCGTTGATCTCTTGAAATTCTGTGCGAGGGTAATGACTTTTACATCAAAATCTGCCTGGTTATCTTTTTGTTTCCTATGTGTTACTAATAGGGTTTTCTGGTCCGAATTGCGCTTTCCAGCCAGGTGCTTTTATACGCAAATGCAGAGTGAATCGTTTGTGTATATGTTACTAGAGATTAGGTATGCCGTACCAGATCTAATGCAACCCCCGTTTCTGTCGTTAAGGCAACTCATTCTTTTTTTATTTCGTACAGACAGTCGTAAATCACACACTTTTCCGTTTCTCAGACGGTCACACGAAAGATTACGAACCAGTTGGCGCTTTAGAGGTTTTGGTATATATCAGTCAGTGCTACCGTGTTGTTCAAATCTGCCTTTTTTAAGCAGCTTTTAAAAGCTGTGGTACTTCGTTGGGAACGGACAAACTTAGTGGGGTCTGTCTTTACTATCATTTGGGGACGTAATTTGTTTCTAAACGTGATCCGAGGAGTTCCTTAATTATTGGGAATGACTATTTTGCGTGCCCAGTTAGGGATTTCTTCTTATGATTTCCTTCTGTGAACACACTGGCAGTTGTTCCAAACGTGTTTTTCACAGGTGCTTTTTAGTGTGTGAAGAAGAGTAATGAACCGGTATGTTTTCATCATTGGGTTCCCATTCCATTCTCTGCGATAGGCGCTTTCAGATAGGTTAGTTGAACCTTATTAAAAACTGAAGACCTGTGTTCGCTCGCGGTTTCTCCCGAGAAGTTCTGTGTTCTCTGACTGTTCAGTCAACAACTCAGAACATTTGTCCATGTCATCCTTTGTGGAGAAAATGACCAAACAATCATATTTCAGAAGAAGAGTATTGAGCTAAGGTCGATTATAGAGTTTTCACTTCAGAGATAAAAATAGCAAGATTTGTAGTCAACTGTAGTCCTATCGCTAGCCCTCCCATTTAGGCAAAATAACGGCGATTTTATGACATCTGGTGCGGTATTTCTAATCTCTTGTAATGGATGCCAGGAGCGAATATATTGGCGAAATGGATAGACCACTCTATTTTCGTGCAAAAGAGCACCTGGCTGAAAAACTGGAGATCAAACAAAATGGTTTTACTCAAGCGCGCATAGGAGATAAAAACATAACGGAAATGATTTTGATGTTTATCCAATGTCCCTTTGCAAGAATCCAAGACATCTGCACAAAAGACCTCTGAGACTTCTTGGATAGTTGCTAAAAATCCAGAATCCAGCCGTTAGGAGAGTACCTCGTGATTGCGCGTGATGTTGCACCATATCTGAAGCTACTTTTTTGACAGGCCAGGCCATTCTTGTCCTGTGCAAGACTCTGAGCGGTTTGTCTCCGCTGATTAATTGGAAGACAAAAACATAACTGAACAACAAGTTTTGTGGTCTGGTAAGGGCTCTTGTACAGCCCGATACACGTGTTTCGTCCTTACAGACTCGTCAGTCACGCGAACCCGTCGTCTTTCGATGTTTTTATAGTCAGTTCTCTCGGGAGCTCTACTCCCTTGCAGAGAGTCATTGAAGACGAACGTTTTACACTCTATGTCAAGCGAAATTTCCACCTAACACAGAGTGTTTGCGAACTCGATTGCTCTTTGGCTGGTATTTTTATCATATTATACCTATATCTCGAGTACTTTATTAAGACCGCTGTAAGGACGAAACACTTGTATCGGGCTGTACAAGAGCGCTTACCACACCACATGACAAGTTGGCTCAAATATCAATGAAAGGATCTGTTGAAATTTGAGCGTGGTCTTAATAAAGCACTCGAAATAAAGGTATAAACGGCAAGTGTTTTTTTGAAAAGAGGGTACTTATTATGCGATCCAAAAAATTATTTATTACGTCTTTGTGCCGAGGTTTTGAAAGTGCTCAGCTAAGTTCATCACAAATCAGCTTGACCTTCTCAAGCTCTTAAGAATGTGAAACGGTGGAAACATAAGCCATTGTACGAATATGGTACTGTAAAATTGTATCAAATAAATACTAGTGCTAACAACTTCGCATCTGCTTATTCAGAAACAATGGTGTATTAATAATCTATGCCGAGAATAATAGGTTGTCTGCCTAGGAACTGTTCTGTGTCAATGCCTCATCATACTAAATATTTATCTGAACTTACATTTTTTTCAGATATTGAATATGTCTTACATAATAGTTATGTTGGTGGTGTCACTGTTAGCATTCGGTCTCGCACGTCAATCCATAACTTATCCAAACGAGGAGTGGCACTGGTTACTGGTCAGTATTGTCGAGACGTATTTGTAGTCACCTATTTGTAACGAAAATACTCTTAGGTTCGCAATATTTTCTACAAACCATATTTCATGTTGTACGGAGAGGTATACGCTGACGAAATTGACACTTGTGGTGATGAAGGTGAATTTTTAAATGTTCGAAAAGGAACCTTTAGATTGTATTACATTATTCTAAGGTACGAAGCGTCCTATCTTGTTTTCCGTCATTGGGAATACTGTATTGACGCTATGTACACAGAGGGGTAAAGGCGCGTGTGGCGCAGTGATTGGAGGTTAACTGCGACACTCGTAGTGAATGACTCGATCTCGCACTCTACGGCACACCGAGCCAGCCATCTGTCTGGAGTCAGAGAATTGGTACCAGACTTGTGTGGGAAGATAGTAGCACTGACTTAGTACATCGATAAGCCACCGCGAGTTGTGGTAAATTGGTTAAATATACAATCGGCTACCTCGAACGATGCTT
The DNA here is from genome assembly GCA_019055375.1 of Parelaphostrongylus tenuis. NCBI lineage: Eukaryota > Metazoa > Nematoda > Chromadorea > Rhabditida > Metastrongylidae > Parelaphostrongylus > Parelaphostrongylus tenuis. The sequence goes on from JAHQIW010006541.1 coordinate 36,987, forward strand.
GATGGTGTAGAGTTCGTGGCGTATCCCTCAAAGATAACGAATACTGGAACATTTGTCTTCTATCTAAGCAGAGGAAAATTGACACATTAATATCTCACATGCGTGCAGGCAATTATTAACAAGAGAGTGTCGGTTTTATTTCGTTCTCAATTTCAGCATGGGATTCGCATTTGGAGAACGGAGTTCCTATTACGAATAGTACATCAGGAGCGACTTGTGTTACTGGGCATTGGATTCCTCCTGTTCTTATGACGTGCTTCTTGCTGGTTGCTAACATTCTTCTAATGAGTATGCTGATTGCAATATTCAAGTGAGTATTGTTGTCGATGAAATTTATATTCAAAGTTTCTTATAATATCGCCAAGATTTGAAATCTACAGCAACATTTTCGACCAAACTGATGAAATAGCGCAGCAAATTTGGCTTTTCCAACGATATCGCCAGGTGAGTTGCGTTTTTTGCGTGATTTAGTTTTCGATACTCTTATGCAAATATTTCCTGCCCTTTCAATCATAATTATTAGAAAAACTCTTAGGTGATGGAATATGAAAGTACCCCTTTTGTGCCTCCTCCATTCACTCCACTTTCGCATGCTGGCCTCGCTTTACGTTATTTCAAGATGAAATGTCTATCCAGTGATAAGGATAAGGATCCCGATGGTAATCGTCAAAAAAAGATGTTTGACTTCAGCCTAAGTGAGGTTTTCATTTTCTCATTAATCTTAACAATAATAAGTTTGCTTGACTTTGATTTGAAAAGAGTCTGCACCTTTTTTATAGTTCCTCCATCCTCCATCTCTTTTCAACACCCTAAAGTAATAATCAGATTATGGGAATTTTCTAGAACTATTCTTGACTGATGACCAAGTGGAGAAATTACACGATTTTGAAGAGGACTGTATGGATGACTTGGCAAGAGACAAAGAGCATCGGAAACGCACGAGTAACGAAGAACGCATACAACGCACTGCTGAAAGGTACATACTATCAGATGTTTTGTCAATGTCCTTAGATTTTTGAAAAATTCCACTGTCAACAATGCGGCTATCTCACATTTGTCGACTGTTCTAATTCTGAGTTGATTATTTTTAAGACTACGTCTTCCTTAAGAAGATACACCTAAACCACTGTAATTCTTTTTATTCGATCTGTCTCCCAATTTTTTCTTTACTGTGCGAATTCCACTACTACTGGCATTCAATTCGTTCTCGTTTTCTACTTGAACGTCGTAGAATAGTGGTTGATCACACCTCTCTGCAATCTCGAGGATAGCGTAGCTGTGGTGTTGTTGATTGCCCGATAGTGTTGGGGGGATCAATCCCGCGCTGCGCTACGACGACCATCACATTCACTCGGCCACGAGCCCCGCATCACTTTCACTAGGAATGGTATAACACATGGCGTTTGTTCGTCATCACATTGAGTGAACTATTAGATGCCTCCGTGGTCGATGAATTCGTTCAACATTACTCTATTGAAACCTCTCTCTGACACACAGAAGCCGAATTTTCTAAATTTTGATCTGAGAACGGTTTAGCAGAGCCATTTGCGATCTAATCAACGTTCCAGGAAAAGGAGCTAGTGCTAATGCTGCCACTTTGTGTTTTTCGTTCTTGTATGAGTTTCTAGTTCAGCTTGGCAACGGAGTCGAATTTGGAGGTCGTGGGAACTGCTTCCTAAGTAAAATTTATGTAGAGATGGATTGCGCTAGTGAGAACTTGGACCCAACTTTGATAGCTAACAAACGCCATCAAAGAAAGTCAATCTTCTTAACGCGGTGACTTATGCAGATCGGGCCTTCCGGTTTTGAGAAAATCGGCGGTGGTAATAGTATGTCTTGGGGCTTGCCTTTTTTCATGTTTTCCAACGCAACTTGAACCATAGGGAAATGGATTACAGGTGATTGTTCTTCAACAGAAATTTTCGAGATTAAGACATGAATTGTGGAGCAGAAAAGGTTGGCGTATCACTTTACTGTTATCAATTCCACATCATGGAGGGAGCTTGTAGTTGTTTAGTTCGGTAGTACTTGCAGCGCAATGATTACAAGGTGCTGTACACACGTATTGTTGGTTCGATTCAGCGTCTTAGTTTTGTTGAGTTTTCCATTCCTTCGAGGTGGTTGGCGTATTGATATAAGACTTGTCTACAAGAATAACAGCGCTTATTGACTTAGTACCTAGGTAGGCCACTGCAAGTCACCTTCCAGATCAGATGTCAATTCAATAGCTCAGCAATCATCAATGAAGTGTGGATTTTTCATCGTTGTAGAATGGTGAATGCCGAGAGCTACATACTCTTCCTATTTCGTCTTCGTTAATCGGCGCTGGCATCAGGATGATATGCTTTCACGAATTTAATGGCATTTTCTCTCATTGGTTTTTTTTTTGTGCCCCTTCTACCGATTGCAATTTCTTCTGCATCTACCGAAGTTGATGCATTTGCGATGCTCTTCTGCGACTTCCCTTTGTCACTACCCATTAAGACATGCTTTAGTCTTTTCCCTTTTGTGGTAGAAAGGATGCTGTCTGGTCTTGCTTGAGGAACTGAAGCGAGTTTGACATAGCTTTATGTCTCTCGATATACATATACGATTTTTTTCCTTATATATTATATGTAATGTGAATACAAATCTTAATCCGTAATTAGAGCTTTGCCGCTTCAAAGAAGTGCTATGCTCATGTTTTGTAAGAGATGAACAAGGACATCATTATTTTCATTTCTAGGACTGATATTATATTAAATCGTCTCAATGACTTAGCTGTGAAAGAGACTAACACTCGTGAAACAATCGCAGAATTAGACAACAGACTGACTACCATCGAAAAAACTCAGGTTGTTCCTCTATAGGTTATTGATAGCTCAAAATTTTTTTGTTTCTTCATAAAATACTTTTGATGAATATGTTACCTTTGTAGAACGAAATTCTGGATTGTATTCGTTCATTAGTGACGTCTCAGCTTCCAAAGACCTCAACAATAGAAGAGCACGTATGTGTCGAGGTATCACCCGATAAGGATCTGCAAATTGTTATCACTTTCTGACTTAGTGAATTTTAGAGTGCTAATGTGGCTAATGACACGGATCAAACAGAAAGCCGCTCATCGCTAGCTCCCGTTTTACAAGGCAGAAAACGGATGAATACTGTGTGTGTTCCCAATATAACTGGTTGGTTTCTGTATCCTAGTATAACTGGTTGAACTATCTTTCTTTTTTTTTGCAAATTTTTTGTATTCCAGTAGTAATAGTCAAACTCTTTGTTTCGATCCTGCTAAGTTTTTCTCGTAGCATCCTGAATGCTTTTTTCAAAAGCCCTCTATGAAGCAGTGTATGGGTATTCACACACTCCCCTTGCTGGTCATTATAAAAGCCTAGTGAAAATAGGCTTTTCCAGGGCCATTAGACTTAGGATGGAAAGCCTTCTTTTGATCTACGCTAGTCACTAACTTCAAGCGTTGACGATAAGGAAACATGTTGGTCCGAGCTAAGGGCTCAAACTCGAAATTTCAATAAACTAATTTTGTATCAGTCGATTGCAAAATGAGTAGAAGCCCGCATTGACATCGCCTGAAATGGCACCAAGGGTCATTGTAAATACGATATCGTTCTTACTCGTAACATATCCAAACCAGCTGGTTGAACTCTCTCGCTTATTCTCTCTTTTCCTGTCTTTCATTTCTACTTTTTTATCACGTTGACATGTCGGGAGAAATACGTACGTTATTGAGGTGTAGTACATCCCTCTGGCGAAGATGCAGACCTGATGACGCCTCGTTCTCAAGAGCGACGATATGGGAGCGTGATGTCACTTGATCCTACGAATCTGACAGCTGGCAAGACAATTGGGTTAGTCTTTTTACTTCAGATTTTCAGAAACGCAAGATTTCTGTTCAGGTCTGTAATTCGTCAGCGTCATGAGGAGTACACTTCAATCACCGATTCAATCTCAATACATCTAAAAGGCCGGAATGTAATGAAGTCACGATCGATGTCTACCGACCAACAAGTACCGGTGTAAATTTATGTTCACTCTATGTTTCCGAGTAATACGGATTTTGCTTTAAGAACTCGGCGCCTCAAAGTGATGACGAAGTTGAATCGAACTTGGAAAGGGAAGCGATACTTCGGCAGAAAAGGTCGAATGATAGACGGATGCTGGAGGAGGTCTGTTTTGTTTATTGTCATTGTTCTGCGTTTTCTGGAAATAGCGTGTCAAATCTTATGTTCCTCTTGGAAGACACCGGACAACGTGATTATTGTTATGCTCACAGTGAGCGAAATGGAAGCTTTGAATTTTACTGAATTTTACATGCTATTAATAAACTTTATCAGTTTGAACAGGAACTGTAAAAACATAAAAGTGTTTTGGCGAACAGATTTCTGCTCTTCGTCTTCCACGACCTTGAAATCTTTTTCAAGTCCGAAGTTTTCTTTTACTATGAAATTTTCTGATCCCAAGAATAGGATTGTTCGTTATTGGTTTATCTTGTAATCAATTCTGCAAGCAGTCTAGGTCTCGACAAGTAATGGCACTCATCCATAAGTCATCCTCACAACGCTCGTAGCTGAAATTTGCATAGAGTGCTTTGTGAAATGACATCGTTTTCATATCTATAGCAGAATTGTTGGCTTTGAGACCTGTCTAACTCAAGGGGTCCCACCCCGTTTCCAGGTATCTGGAAAATATGCACCGCTCCTGTGCACGTAGATGTCGCGCTTTAGTCGAATGCGAAAATGCGCCGTGCGAACGTGCCAAGTCACTGTGGAGCCAAGCGATTTGCCGACGTTATCTACTTTTGAAATTCATGTCTTCACATCACAGTCCAGTACTAAACCTTATGCGACCCGCACACATGATTGTTGAAATCCAAAATTAATTATCCACGTAAACTGAAGGAAATATACAGTGTCTCACAAAAGGCGGCAGTGTGAAACACGGAAAGACAGGAATGCTTGTGTCTTAGGCTGAGACACGCTTTTTGAAATGATTCTGGTTGTTCTGCAACGTATGTCAAGTCTTAATCAATGTCTTTTACATGCACATTCCATTTGTTAGCCATGATTAGAAATATGCTCGAAAAGGTGTATAAAGATAATATGCTCAGCAGTCAATTTAACGGTCGTTGATTTTCCCTGAGAAAGATTTTTTTGCAAAGTATGAACAGCAGAGAACATTTTTTTCACAGAGACCGAGCGTCAAATGTTATGCGTTAGACAGACTGTCGATTGAGTACAGAATGAGTGGAAATGTATGAGGCTTTTTTGTAGCAAAATGAATTGGAATGCTAGAATCTTCGAGAAAAATCGAAAATCGTACATATGCAGAAGATCTAGCTTGCGCATCGGCTATCATGTAAAGGAACGTTTTTCAAAGAGAGGTTTATGATTAATTTTTTCTTTCCAGGAAAATCACTCAAGGTTAGTGGAAGAAGAAGAGTTGGCTGACTGTGAACTCACTGATGTTCTCTCAGACGGTGATGACGCTGAAGTTCATGATTCTGAGGAGCATGATGTGGATTCTAGAGGTAGCACTATTGCATCTAAGGTATGTATCATAACGCCGCTGAAGAGTTGAACCCTAACAGCTCGCTAGAGGAACCTTGCGGTGAAGTGTTGACGTTTTGTAGATGAACACTGTAAGTCGCTTCAGTCATTAAAAATCGCGCCTAGTAGCCTAGCAGCAATCTGTGCTCACGTGGGTGGTGGATTTTAATACCGTGCATTAAGCATGTTGAAAAATTTGTCTTTGGTACGTTATTCTGGAAACAGCATATGAATGCTATCGATGCAAGTTGCTTTTCAGGTTTACGTATCGCTCTCGGTGACCAATGAGGTAGACTCGCCTCGTCGTTCGCCTAACAATAACCTGTCCCCTCACGATGAGCTTTCTTACACTTGATAATCTCTCTGTGAATTAACCCTTTCTCACGTTTTCTTTGAAATTTTATTCTTCTTCTGGAATACGATTATTCGGAGGTATTCCGTCCTGTTATATCATGTACTATTTGCATTAATGATTCGCATTAATTGATTTATTCTAGTCCTAATCTAGAGCTACTATTCGGCTCACTAGCGATTGGTACTACATTACGGGATCATTGTGTTAGCTTTCGGATATTTGTTTTAGTTAAATTCCTAGGTATTGTTTTGATGGCAATATTCTAGTTTTGTTTCGCAGCAAGCATGTGCAATGCCTTTATGACGTGCTTTATGAAAGCATATCATTCCGTTTAGCCTGAGCCGTACAAGGCTTTACGTTTATTCTCCTGCAAATGTCTATGTTGTTAACTATTTCACTCTTCAAAATTAAACTTTGACGAAGTTGTTCAGTATACTACCTGTACCACTAGCAGCAGAGGTCTGTTCACATCCTTCTGGGAGGGACATTCCCTTTGTTTCTTGCCGCTAACCTCTTCGAAATACCTTACATGAAAAGTACTCTCATTGTGACTATTAATATGTCACATATGGTCTGCAGATACGTGCAGCTGAGACGAATTGTCAGTATTCTATTCCTGTTGTTCGCCGGGTTCCGGATCTGAAAATTTGGAGTCAGATAGAAATTACCACTATTGAGATTGAGATAGCAGTGGAATCCTTCACAATCATACCTTTACTTTCAATTGTTTATTTAGACCTCGCCCACAAGCAATAATGATCTGATATTATCGGGGGATTTTGTCACTCGAGATGCGATTATTAAATTAATTCGGCGTCGATTCCTTTGTAGGTGGGGGTATATCATAGCTAGAGATCGGCTGAACCGAAACACACCGTGCAATTGATTAGCCTATAAAGACGAAACATATGTGCCTAATACTGCATAAGTGCCATATCAAACTCCGTAAAAGGCTCTGAACATCTTCACAGATTATTCTCACGATCATTCATGAAGCCAATGTTAACGTGATTTCTTACGTCGTTGGCTTTTGTACTTCAGAGATCTCAGTGGCTAGGGAATTAATATCATCTATAATATTTCTTTATTAGCTTACTTACCCTGCTTCATGTGAACGTGTTTGGCGATGAATGCATTGCCCGCCGATCATAATGCTTAATGAAGTGATTTCCGAGTGCACGTGATATATATTTATTCGGTTATATCATACGTCTTTACATATTCTAAGGACCTAAACATTTTTTCCAATGTCTAGGACCTGTTGTCCTCGAAAGCCTTTGCATTTTTACGCCGGTTGGGCTGATGTTTCAGAAGTTTGGAGATCAATCAGGCTTCCTCGAACGAATCTGTCAATATACATCAGGAATCATAGTCGAATTTTTTTCTTTGGAATATGAGATAGCTTAGCAATAAGTCACCGGGTCGATTCACTTTCGCCACCAGATCTGGCAACTTGAAAGAATCCCCATAGCAAAGAGCAGATTCGCTACGGCTCAAGTAGTAACACAAACCTTAGAAAGCTCTCACGAGAACGGCCTTGCGTAGCCATACCTTCACCTCGAGAAAAACTGAGCTTGAAATCTGACACATAACGCGAAAAGGATGACACATCGTTAATTGGAGCCAAACTCACGCAGAGAGTGGCCCACTCTGATGGAGGTTGACAGAGTACAGCGAAGTAAGGTGAAGAATCACTGAGTTCTTTACAGGATCAGATCATATAAATATGAGATTTAAGGCGTTCCGCACTGTTTGACATTTTTACGCTGGCCATTGATAGAAAAGCCATCGCATGCTCGCTCGTGCGGCAATTGACGCTCTTGACCTTGCAGATAGACATGTTGCTCTCAAAATGTTATAGTTTCAACATAGTTTCATAGAATGTTCTAAGCTTTTCATGAGGTATAAAATGGCACCTTAATGACATACGTAAGTTTCGCTGTTCTCGGTCACCTCATCAGTACCACATGACATTCGGCTGGTCCGTACTATAAACCTTTTGAGGACCAGCGTTGATAGACAGGCGGACTCTGCCTCCGCTTTCCCACGAGATGCGCCTGCCTTCCCATGCGACGCAACGCCGCCATCATCTATTCATACATATCTTGATGTCTGCGCCTCTTTTCTCATGAGATGCGCCTCCTATCCCACAAGACGCGACGTCGCCACTACAGTACCTTAGTGGGATTTGACGTCGCGCGGTGAGCATCAAGATGATTCTCATGATTTTCAAAGGGTTAAGTAACTGCCGCCGAAGATGTATCACCCTTCCAGTTGATGATTGTCAATCGCATTGCTTACCGCTGTTATGGAGCATATATGAGAAGACGCCCTATCGAGTGATCATTTCACTTGGCGTGCAGTGATACATCTTCGGCGGCGCTTACTGATAATGTAGGGGTCAGCCGAATGGCTCTTGCTACTGGATAAGGCGCTCGCTCGGGAACGCCGAAACGTAACGCCGTTGAGTTTTCATGCCACACAATATGAAAGGCTTGAAACATTCTACAAACTAATTGAAGCTTTAAAGCGAGATCTCTAATAGTCTGTAGGGTGCCGTTACACATGTTGTAGTTTCGTTATCGATTCGTACTTTTATCGTCAAAAGAAGGATTCATGTTGATAAATATTGGAAACAACAAAAGAGACACGTCAAGACTATTTTTCTTGTAACTTACCAAACAATCACAAAACTTTACGAGCTGAGACCTTCATGGAATCATAGAACAGATTTTCCCTGTCTTTTATAGATGTGAGTACTTTCGTTATTGTTTTATTTTGAGCTAGGAACATTATTTATTGTGGCAACTTCTGTCACTGGATTTGAGCACCAGTTTTATGCGCTCGTTTAGGTTCCAATGTATATGGAAATCCTTTCAACCTAAAAATATCTTTGAGCAAAACCCCTCCAAAAAATCTTTTTTTGTTGCTGTATAGACTTGTAAGAAGCAGAATATTTTACACAGTATCAAAAATTCGCTGTGAATTTGAGGCGACACACTGCGGAAGCGAAACGTAATCCTCATTCTGTTAGTAGAACGTATTATAAAATCCTTTCAGAATCCAAGTGCAGAACTAGGATTTCCAGTTTTCAGCTATTGAAAAATTACTAATCTATTGAGAAAACTACTTTCCGGTGGAAATTAAAGAATTACGAGTGCATATGACATAACACGACAGCACTCCGAACAAGTACCGAAGAATGGGATTTTTCGAGGGAACTGAGAGTTCTTCTCACTAGGAATGCGTTTGTAAAGTGCCTCGAATTTTTTCTTCATTTCGATAAAGTCTTCTTAGAATCAGAAGTCTGCTATACAATGCCAAAGAATCTGCTGCAAAGTTGAAGCCCTCTAAAAGCGAGAGGTCATCTTTTTTCCTTTAGCAAAAAGCAGTGTAAAGGTAGTTTCACAATCCAAGTTTAGTGTCAAAATTGGCAAACCTCAGGCTATCAAATGACCATAAAAATAAGCCAAAAAAAAAACCAGAAAAGGACAAATACATAAATTAAGAAAAGAGTTCGAAGAGCTATCGAAGTAAGGCCAACTAAAAAAAGGATGCAGTGTTGGGGGATTTTATCGCCTGATATGCGGTGATTTGAAATAAGTCAGCGTCGACTCCTTTATATGTATGGCTTTATCCTCCTGGTAGGGATTGGCTGAATCGAAAGACTCTTGTTACTGATGAGACTGCAATGCCGAAACACGTGTCTATCACTGCATAGATACCATAACAGACTTCACGGTTCGCTCAAAACAGAGCGTTGTTTTGCTGAAATTGTCCTTTCAAAAGCCATGATGATAATGTCTATTCAGAACCCCAGTTTTCTGAATAAATTCCGATTATTGCATTGCGACGTGCGCCGATAAAAATTTGCGAGGGGACGTAACGGCGCCATTAAAAGACCTGAGTGAGACACGATGTCGCGCGGCGTGAAAGGGTTAATGTTTGGCCTATACAGTGAAGTATTATGGAGTATTAATGTATCAAGTCAGTAATAGTGCCACTCAAATCTGATACCAACTTGCGACTCCGAAAAGAAAGGCTTGCATGGTGTGACGCGCTAGTTTTAACAATGACTAATTCAGAGTATCACACGGTACCTTTGACCCTGAGGTGCATGCTTTCATATAAACATACGAAGTTGAAGGGAAAATTTGCTGAACTCATTTTCTTCGAAGCATCCGCCGTACAGCTTGTACTTGGCATCAAGTGTCTACCACTATTCCGTTCGATGGAGCATTTTTTGAGAAGCAAGAAGTTCCAAACTTCGAAAATGGGCAAAATCTTCCAATTTCTTTCACATCGGAGGATCGCAAGTTCTACCGCCCCGCAATCTTCATGCTGCCGCATATGTGGCTGAACTGTCTTGATGTGAAAGGAGACTACTTCGACTATCAATTTGTCTTTTGTACGATCTTAATAGGTGTACAAATAGATTTTTCTATGCAATTTGAAAACACGAGAGAACTTTTTCTACAACCTATTGTGTAGCATTACGTGCTAAACCTAAAAATCAGCCGCGCATACTATCAATTTCATATCCCTATCCTTTATCTGCTTGAATATACAGTTTATCGCATCAGTATCGTAAGAGATTAAGCACAAATCAGCATATCTTAGCACGACTTCTGGTAGTGTAAATCAGTGTGGTATTTATTCCTCTAAGAAGGCAAAAGAGAGCATCGGCCCTGCACCGCCCCTGTGTGGTCGGTTAACTACTCTCTCCTTGCTATTAATTATTGATTTCGGCTCAAACACCTCGCATATTTGTATATTCTAATATTCTCCGAATCAACTATTGGAATTCTGACTAACGAATCCGCTGTTAGAAAGACATTCTTAGTTTTCAGGTCTTCAGATCTTGAAACGACATCATCAAGATCTGAAGACCTGACATCGCCCTTACAAGGTTAAGTCAGGAATCCAAGAAATATCGATCTATACAAACAGTAATAAAGTGAGCCTCAGTACCACGTACACTCGGTGCTCTCGTCTATAGCGTCAAGCGGCGAAATAACCTGTGAAAGACCACAAAACCACATGGTACGAAGGATGCGAAGGATACTCGAAACGCCATTGGAACCAGATCTATTGAATACGCAGCCGACACGCCACGGAGATTGTGTTCTACTCTGAACATATAATGCAAGAACACTTTTATTGACGCCGATCTTCACGCATTTCTTAAAGCAGCAAATCCCATAGAATTCCACGTAATTGTACTACAAGAATCGGAAACCAGGAAGACCGACATAAGTCAAGTGAACAACGGCACACTCGTAATTCGCGCAGAAAAGGTCACATCACGAAATGTCGGAGTCGTAGGCTTTGTCGTTCACTCGTCCATCACCCAACTCGTCGACTCATACGAAATCCTTTTCCTCGCTTAGCTATACTTCGACTCCAACTAAAACGTAATACTAAAAATACTGTCATTAATTGTTATTTACCAACCGACGCAGTTGATGAACGCGAACTGGACGCTTTTTACCATCAGTTGGAAGAAGTTATCCGTAATGATGAAAGGTATTATGAATTCGTTGTCAAAGACTTCAGTTCCATATTAGGAATGTCTAACGAAAGCGAATACAGAATTGGAAAATTTAGAGTAGGAGAAAGAAACGAAAGTGGAAACCGTCTCGCCGGATTCCTCTGTGCGTCACTTCTCTTCGAGGGGAATTCACTTTTACAAAAGAAAGAACACTGCCGCTGGACATGGAAGTCACCTAGCGGCATCGACCATATACTTGCCAACCGCAGATAGTGCCTACTCGACACAACCGTAGTGCCATCTTTCTATACTGGGGTGCGATCACCGCCTTCTCCGAGCAAAGAAACGATTCAGCCGTAAGCTAAGAAAGAATTTGAATCATCGATCAAGAAGAAGTCGTCAGATCGTCTACGACAAGGACATTCTAGACGAAATCCTATCCAGCTATGACTGGAAGATTAAGGATGATTGGACCAAAGACTACGAGCCGCTTGTCGAAGGACTAAATAGGTGCGCCGATTTAGCTTCAGTTGCTCAACCCAGAGGAGCTGTTCGCCTCTCCTCCACCACGAAGGAGTTGCTCAATAAGCGAGGAACGCTGAAACTCGATTCTAATGCAACACATTTAGCTTGGTTGATATCAATTACCAACTGCAGAAGAGCTTTGCAGAAAGATTTACATTGGTACCGACAGAAGAAACTGTTGATTGCAGCACAAGAAAGATCTAGTCTGAAGAAATGCCGTCGGAATCTGTGTGAGTATAAGGTTCCGCTGTCAGCGTTGAAACGAAGATGGGATCACGAAAACTTCCCGTCATGATATGAAATTTATAACGGAAAATACTACACCAATCTTTTCCGTTCCACCATCCCCGTCTCGGACCCTGTAATCCTCACTGGAGAAATCCGTTTGGAATTCTGCCCTCTGAAGCTCGAGTCGCGTTAGAAAACATGAAAAAAGGCGCGGTTCCAGGTTCTAATAACATCTCTTCCAATTTTCTGCGAGCCGGTGGCCATAATTCACATGTACTTCTCCAGCACATAAAACAACTTACCTTTAAAAGGAAAAAATTCCAGACCAGTGGACGATGTCCTGCAAAGTCAACATTCATAAAAAGGGTGACCGAAGAAACCTTCGCATTTACCGTCAAATCTGCTTGTTAAGCATACTTTACAAGCTTTTTACGAAGATCATCTTTCTACGCATATCAAGAACATTGGATGAGGCGCAACCAGTTCAACGCGCAGGATTTCGACAAGGATTCTGCTGCATGGACCACATCCAAGTCGTATCGAGGGTCATAGAACTCTCTCAAGAATACCACGTGCCCTTGATCCTAACTTCTATCCAATATAAAAAAGCATTGGATAGCGTCAAAACGAACGCAGTCTTATCAGCGCTTGTCGAAGTGGGTTCGTTTTACATAAGATTTGTCAGACTACTATCGGAACTGCGCCACGTAAATACACCTCGTTCATCGATCTCTTACCATACTCATTGGAGAAGGGGTTTGACAAGGCAATACGATATCGCCAAAGCTGTTCTCCGCCGCACTGCAATGTGTAATGAAGTCACCTGGCTTGGACCAGAAGGGCATACGCATCGATGGAAAATTCCTATCAAATCTAGACGCCACGAGAATACACCCGACCCCGAGGATGATCACCTACACGCTGGGCGGAATTATTCACAAGAAGATTTAATCAGCTGTATTCACATCTGTATTCGCATTAGCTGTATTCGTACCTGCCGATATTCTACAGATCACGGTATGAAACTCGCGCCAGTGGCCATGCTCGAACGAAACTACCGTCATGAACAACAATAGCGAGAAGACGAGACGAATGGAAGAGTTGGGTCCACATTCGTGAAGACGGGCCGTTTATGTATTCAAGTAAGTAAAAAGACAAGGATTTTCCTGGAGCACCACAATTTTGAGGTATGTTGAGTGTTTCCCCACTCACTGGTGACTGCTCCTTTTGTATTTCGGCACGGCAAAAGAGATTTTTCTCAACTCGAAGCTTATTCAGTTTTCTTTGAACTGCACATGGACTTATTTTTTGGCACTGGTTGGCGAATCCTCAAAACGGATGAATATGGCGGATTAACATATATCTCATACGTAATAATGCACATTAATCAAATTAGAATAATAGTTCGGCAACAGGTGCCATATGATTAGTTATGTTCTGACACTCTTGCTTTTGTTCAGCCCTGGATTCTCGACTATCAGCCAAATAGCTTCAATGGTATTTCGCGCAAACGCTTTTGACTAGCGCCTCAGAATTTTAATTATCTAGAATTCGTCACCACTATGCCAGTCTGTCCTATACATACCTGAAGGTGCATGGGCGACTTCTTACTTTCCATCTGTGCTCTTTTATGAGAACATAAAGTGGTCTACCCGTTTTGCATATGCACTCATCACCATGTCTTACAAAAATTAGGATGTAATGTACTTGTACTCATGCGATTTTTGTCTCTACTGTTGAGGCAGTCAAGCAGTTTTCTGTTTTACATGAGCGGCCGTACAGGCGGTTTTGAATCATTTGACGATGTAATGTGTGAGGTGGAATTCCTACATTTCTGACAGTTTTTAGACCACTCTTTTCTACACATTTTTTAATAGCAGCTAATACTTATTTGGTTATGAAGGACAGAATCAAGGTAATTCACCATTTAGTAAAACACTCGATTGGAAGGATATTTACACAATCATTACCAGCCGTAATCATCGACTGAAAAAGATGGTGATGACACAATATCACGTTCTATCGTAATAAATAACGTCTCCCCATCCATACTTTAACGTAGAGTTTAGAGTCGGGCGAGTGGCACTGATGAAACAGACGATACCGTCGAAACATACGTAGACCACTGAGGGAATGTGGTCTGGTATGGGTTTTTTGCGCAGCACGATAACACGTATTCCGGTCTTGCAGTCTCGTCAGTCGGGCAAGTCATTCGTATTTAGCCAATCCTCCCGGGAGCTTCTACATTCCCCTATAAAGGGTAGGCGACGACAAACGATTTACACAATCGCCTTCAAGTGAATAATCACTAGATCGGCAATTTTCGACATTCGATTGCTCTTGATTGGCTGACCGATTGCTACTAATAGCAAGTGTCGAAAATTGGCGATCTAGTGATATTTCACTTGTTGGTGATTGTGTGAATCGTCGTCGTCGCCTACTCTTTATAGGAGGATGTAGGAGCCCTCGAGAGCACTGGTCAAAGACGAAGGGCCTGCCCGACTGACGAGGCTGGAAGGCCGAAACACGTGTATCGGGCTGAAGAAGAGTCCACAACAGACCATGTGTCATGTTGGCTCAAATAATTATTATAAGTTATATTTGATTTTGAGCGTGGTCTTAGGAAAACTCGAAATAGGCGGTATAATATTATCATATAAGTTTGGCACAACGCTGTTTTCGCTATAATACTTAATCGTCCTTTTGACCTGATGTTAGTGGCAGTTCCCTCGTAGCTATTTGGTATGACAACCTGTCATGCCAAGTTTAGTGACTTCTTTTGCACATTCCCTCCCGCGCAAACACTTGTAAGTGAAAGTCGATGTTCTCAAACTATTTTTTCGACGTGATGATAATCTTCAATTGAACATTTTGACTTTGAACCTTCTAAGTTGATCACTTTCATTCATCAACAAGTGTTGCTACTAAACACCTCTTTTCCTTACGAAGCAAAAAGCAAAAAGTCAATAGAGATGGCCAAATTTAATAGAGATGATGTGACATTGAAAATTTTTCGTCTAAGTTTGCTATTAGAGCGCATGTGGTGCAGTGGTTAGAGGTGCTCTGCGTCGCACACGAGATCAATGGTTCGATCTCGCTCTCATGGCTCATCAAGCCATCCATCCCTCCGGGGTTGGTAAATTGGTACCAGGCAGGTCTCAGACTTGAGAATAAGCAGCACTGACTCGATTCAGCGGGAAGCCACCGCGAGTCATTGTAAAGGCCAGATATGCATTCAATCACCTCAAACGAAGTTAAAAATTGAAGTCGATCGAATGCATAGCGCATCCCTCAGGGATTGATCAGCGCCGAGAGCCTCACCCTTTTAATTTTATTATGTTTGCTATTTATTTATTTTCGGCATATTATCCAAAGACAATCGCTTGTAAATGAGACCCCTGCAAATGAGAACTATCATTGCTCTCATGATTTGTATGCTGCACTACTTTATCAATGTCATTTAGAAAAAATGATTGCTGGCGATCGAAAATTTTCAAAACACGATGCGATCACGAGCATTCTATCACCTATGTTGAAGCGTTCAAAGATACGGTAGCCGATATGGTTGCGTATTTCGATCTTGATGTGGACCGGAATATCTTTGAGACGGAACCCTACACGGTATGTTAAGTCTTTCTTGGTGAAAAGGAAATTCGCGTATTAATCTAAACTTTAGCTTTGGGTACTGATTCAAATTAGCATGATGAAGCTACTGTAGAAGACGCCTGAACAATTCCTTTATTGGTTATATCTAAAATCTACTAGAGATTGTTAAAATAAATGAATTTACTTGACTTTTCTTGAAGAAAACGTTCAGGTGTTCAGAGAAAAAGATAGTTGAAAAAAATATGCTAACTCGTTGGAAGATGTTATTAGGTTGATAAAAAGGTTCTTAACACCCACCAAAAAATCAAAGTTTACTATACAAATCCGAGTAAAAATAGGAATAATTATTCTTCAAAATAGGAAAATTATTCTTCAAAGTAAAGACCAATTTTTGAGTAACTAAATGAAAACTTGCAAGTTCCCAGATCTGCTCGAAATACCATATTCTGAGCTTTGAGTCAAAAAACTCTGAACGTCCTTCTTCAACTTGATCAATGGTCTCGAATCGGCTTTTGTGCAGAAAATATTCTATTGAGCGAAAACGCGAACCCTAATCGGAAGGCTCATCATCTGGACTGTAGGCTGTATGCAGCAAGATCTCGACTAACCCCAACTCATCAAATTTTTCCTTAGACTTCTTTGCGGTGTGAGGTCAAGGGCAATGTCTTGCTGAAACAGCGCGCGCTTTCGACGAATCAATATCAGGTACTTTTCCTTCAATGCATCGTAGACTTAGTCCATCTGCTCGCAGTAGAGTTTGGCATTTATGATGCGACCATCTGGAATAATTTCGATGTAAGACACCTCAATTCCGCCAAACGCAGATTATGACCTTTTTGTCCATCGTCATCAAAAGGTATCTGAAGAGTGAATTTGGTGCACTGAAACTAGCGTTGCTGTGGGAGTTTCTTATAGAGGTCTTCCCTGAGATATTTATATGAACTTACAATTAACGATAATGTGTGCAGAGAACATAAAATTTGAGTTTTTTGTGGGTGGTAAGGAACTTTTCCTTATCTTAGCAATAGTAATCCTTTTATGACAAATACGTCTTCGGAGACTATGGCAATCATTACAGTACCACCACGTATTTCGCCATCGTTAGCGAGAACCCAAGAGATCTTCTTGTTTGTGGAAGAGTGCAGGTGAATCGTGAAACCTTTTTCTAATGAACAAGAGCAGCAATAATACGATTTCTGGAATAATTTTGTTCTTCTAGTTGTACAACATCGGGCACTCTTGTACGACTTCCTTCTATATTACTATGTTCCTTAGAGAAGGGTAAATTATCTGACCCTATCGTTGACGATATAAATCAATTTTGGCTGTATATGGAAAATGAGTACTTGAGTACACTCATCTTTCCGCGAGAACTATAGCCAATACGTGCTAATGAGTAGTTTATTTTTCACTTCAAACTTTAATCTCTCAAATTATAGTGAAAACGACTTAGTGAATTGCATGAAATGATGTCAAAATAAAAAAATTTGAATTGATTCTGTCAAGTTTTGTTGTTAGTATGGAAAGACATTTGCGTCAGTATTGCAACGGTTTAGCACGCGCATCGGATGGGGTGAAATGTGGGTTCGAATCCCAGCTGACGCAAATGTTTTTGCACACCACTCTACATTGTTGAGTTTATTGTAAGATTATACCACCGCAATAAGCGGTAAAATAAAATGGATTTCATTCGCTAATATGTCTGATAAAGAGAGTCATGTGCACACGCTTCGATTTTAGGCGATATCATAAAAGACAGGTTATCCACAGGAGGTTGCACGATGAGATCAATTCAACGCCATACCGATGTGGAGGAAAAGTTCTAGATAATCTCTGAAAGTTTTGTTTTTATGCACAAATCAAACAATAAAAACAGCAATAATTATTCTTCAAAGTACAGAGTATACAAGGTATACTTTTCTTGGTGGATAAAGTCAAATTGGTGCAACTTTTTGACAGCGGCCAGCTGTGAAACACCAAGCTCTTTAGTCAAATGAAGAGTACTCGATGAAGGCTCAGCATTCAAAGCGGTCTGTAAATTACTTTCATCCAAAACAAATGGCCGGCCAGAACGAGCCATGTTTTCGAGGTCAAAACTGTCTTCTCTGAACCGCTTAAACCATCTGCCCACAATGTTTCAGCCTCATTCCATTGACGTCAATTACGCTTTTTTCGGATGACTCTTGACTTAGCAAAGAGAGGGGAGCCTCAAGGGTTAATTATGAAAATTGGCATACGAAATGATATGCTTTGAAAAAAATTGGAAAAGATACACGACAAATATATGTACATAGATAATATTCTTCAGAAAATCCTGAGCAACATACATATGCAGTGAATCTTGATCAGTGGTATTGACAGGGATGCACTTTGAGAGCGGTACATAGCGATTTGTCGTATGAGGACTCACGCTATCAACAAGTTGTGAAACTCTTGACATTAAGCAAGGCATGATTTTGTTTGTTAGATCTTGTAAGAACGCAGCAGCTCCTGCAAAGAGTGCGAAATTATTATTTATCTACATCATGAGAGAACTAAGATTGATCCTTATCACTGTGGATAATGTATGTTTCTTCAATTTGTGGTAGTCGGCGACCACGATTACTACTGATTTCGTACTCTTTAGATTCCCTGCTCCACGAACTTGGGTGGTAAATGTGGTAGAGTGGTAAATGTGCGATAGATTAACCCTTAGCGGACGGTGAGGGCCATTTTGACCCTCACATTTTCAGAGACCATCTTCCGCTAAAGAAAGCCTTTTATCTAAAATTCAAGTAGTCATTGGAAAGCTGAAATCATGGGAATTCCGACTCTTTGCTTGGTTTCTATGAAAACCTTTGTAATACGCTAGAGCAGCATAAATAAAGTTATGTTCCACACTCGATTTGGCTTATTTGCTCAGCTAAAGTATGTGGATCGCTTTCTGCTGGACTACACTAAAGTCAATCAATAGCCCAATTTTCGGCGAATTTGAAGCTTAAACTGATTATTAAAAAGATTTCCAAAGAGCATTGTGAGAAAGGAAATAAAATAGCGTTTCACATTTGAAGTTTTCCCTGTTCATAAATTAACGTAATTGAACGAATGACTGGTCTTTACAATGACTCTCGGTGGCCTACCGATGTATCGAGTCAGTGCTGCTTATCCTCCCAGACAAGTCTAGGACCGGCATGGTACCAGTTTATCGATCCAGAGGGAAGAATGACCTGGTGAGCGACACAGGAGCTTAATATGCACTATAAGTACACAAGATTGTAGAAAAAATCATGTCCCACTAGATGCGTACAAGGAACCTGAAGTATTATCCAACACAAAGAAAAAATTCTCTATTGAAGAGCAAACTTGCGCTGCACTGGCGATATAAATTGTGCTGACGTCCGCAAAGGTTTATGTTATTGCTCATGGCTATAGTGCTTCGATCATCTGCATCTCGAACATTCACTTTCCGCAGTGACACTGATGTCACAGTGAACCATCTATAGGCAGAGCCGCAACGATTTTCATCTGCAAAAGATTGAATTACTAGCTTTTACTTTTTAAGAACGAAGACAAGAGCGTGTGTCACGCAGTGGTAAGAGGTGCTCTGCGGCACACATGATCGATGCTCAATGTTTCGATCCTGTGCTCAAAGTTCATCAAGCCTTTCCATCTATCCGGAGACGGTGAGTTGATACCTGACTTGTTTGAGAGGATAGCAGCACTGACTTGATACATCAATAGGCCATTGTGAGTTGCATGGGTCAAATGTGCATGGAAGTTAAAAACTGTCTACGAATCCACGACACATCTCTCCGGGATTGGTCAACGCCAACAATTTTATCATATATCCTCTAAAAAGAAGTATGAACGAAGATCAAACGTGGGCGGAGAACTCAGTAGGCGGTTGGGCTTCGCAGACAAAGTGTCTAGTAGCAGAATACTTACTGATGATTACACGCATATAAGAAAATATTTGAATTAGAAGGTGTAAAAGTCAAAGATCCTAAAAGATGATAACATGTTTGCGTCGGACGTCATCGCAATGTCTGAAACGCACTAAAAAATGAGTTAAGAGGATCAAAAATAATTATCAGGCAATTGAAATTTGAGCTGTGGTCTCAAGAAAACACTAGAAACGAAATACATGATATATTGAATATACTAGCCAAGAGCAATTGAGTGTATAACACTCTGTGTTTGGTAATAATTTCACTGGACATAGTGTGTAAAACGTTCGCCGTCGCTAACTCTCATTGTGGGGATTCGAGCACCCACACAGGTTTGGCAAAAAAAAGACGAAAGGTTAACTGCCCGACTGGCGAGATCACAAGATCGAAACACGTGTATCGGGCTCTATAAATCAGCCCATTTAACAGAGCGCTGACATGCGTGGCTCAAAAATAACTATCAGGCATATTGAACTAAGAGGGCCAACGTTTTCGCAGTTTCGAAATCACTATCAATTACGTTTGAAAAAAAGCGCTAACAGCGAAAGGGATGGTTCCCGGTGTTGGTAGCAAAGATGATATCGTTTGGTTTCAGGATATATAGTTAAGTAGGGATGACGATCACGACTTTCAACTATCTTCTATCATTGCATCAATCAGTCGTGACAGTGTTGAGTTACTGGGATATCCAATCCGATACCGTCTCACCTCGTATACATATGATATCTTAGATGGTGACTCTAAACGGATGCATCAACATCTTTACGCTGAGAACTGGCTTACTACTCGTATGTAAACATCCAGTAACGCTTCAAACTTTGCAGCTAAGATATTGAATCGCGCTTTAGTTTATGAAGATCTCAGGACGCACAATGTTGAAGGTATACCACACTGCGTATTCTGAAAATGCATTAAATCCGCAATCAAAATAATTATAAATCGGCATCGATGGTAGTCACTTCAAGTTCCGTTGTTTTCTTCTAAGATTCTCGCTGGCATCATCTCCTCTTCTTCTGCTAACTCCACATTTGTCATAGTGGGTGAACAATGCAAAACGGGAGTAGTTCAAGGGAGAATGAACAAGATTCAAGGGCAGAGAAGCTGTTTCATTGTGCCGAATATTCAAAAATGAATGCCACTAGCAACTTGAGAAGTATGTATCAGACCTCGAAATTGTAGCACTCGTCGAAGGTGGATGCCTTTGGAGAAAGAAGAGAGCAAAATGAAAGTCACTAACAAAAATCGTCTTTAGGTAGGCTTAATTGCGTTTTTTCTCTAGATTTACTGGTGAGATAAAGCAGATATTTGAGTAGATAAAGAGCTAAACTCACAAAATGGTAACATTTGTAGCCTGTTTGTAGTTCTTATTCGCATTGCTTGAAATAAATTTGGTGTAATACATTTCAATCAAAAATAATGGAAGGTTTTTTAACACATCAAGAGGGCGCTGATAAGGAGAAAATCAGTGCGTGGTCAGAGCAGGTGTCGTCGTTTTGATTCCTGTCCTACTCTTTGATGACGATGGGAGGTGATCAAGGAAAAGTAAAGTTAGATACAAGAAACCAATCGACTTTCACAATTTGTACATGCCAGATATTTGAAAGAAGACGGTCCCATTCTTACAAAATAGGGACAGAATGAGCAATAAAAGTTGAGAATTTGTCCCCTTCCGAAATATGCTGCTGTCTCTCGGAGAGTATGAAATCATAGAACGCTTGCGTTTTCTTCTTACTGAAAAAGGCCTTTAAAAACTTTCTCGTCATTTGCTTTTTTATGACGGTGATTTGTGCCGATCAACTAACCGCAGGCAATCGTCAACTCATGAGCGAATTCTCAAACGATAGAAGAAGAAGAGTGACGCGATAAAAGATCTTAGAATGAGCACAATAACAGACGAAGGTCCAGAAGCTGAGAACACCATTCACGAAGCCCACCGAAACTTGCTCAGTAGAAAACCATGATGATTGCACTCTGACGTCTTGATAGAAATGTTACAACTTCCAGAAAAGCAGAGGTAAAAATAATCTACGAATACCACTTTAATCTATTTAATAGCCAGTTCCTCTCACCGTCATATAAAATCAAAGAGAAAGGATAATTAACCTCATCTAAGCATCTAAGATGTAGTGTCAAGACCAAAGAGCTTCTGACTCTGTGTCAGTCTCTTCGACTTCGCGATTCTTTCTGTCAAAAACCTTACCCCATGTTAGTGTGATAAATGACCACTTGGCGTTTGCTGAACGCGCAGCCGAAAGATCGATGCTAGGAGTATTCCATATCTCTCAAATAAGAAAAAGATTCTGAAAGTCAAGCTTTCAAGTTTTTGTCAACAGAAAACAAAGACGCTCTGCGATACGCTAAGCAGCCGAAGATTAATGGACACGTAGTCCGTTCAACAACAACCAATAGTTGAGAGACGATACCGACTATATTTCTCGGGATGTCAAACGCGCAACATGAAGGCCACCTATTTGTTAATTTGATTTGCTCATGTAAAGCCTGGAAAAAAGATATGATCTTCAACGATTTCCTACAATCGGGAGGGCTCCACTGGACAGCTCTTAGATGCGATAGGAAGAAGTGGAGCAATAGCCATTGAGCACTTGAAATATTGGCGAATAGTTCATTAGAAATAGGAAAAAACAAAACATGTAAATACATTTATGCAAAAAGCATTTAACAGTGATGACAACATCTGCACATCTAAAGCAAACGAATAAGATGTAAGTGTAGCGATTAAAACGAAAAGTAGCGTAAAGCAGTTAGAAACTGCATCAATACAAGTGTAAGTGTGGTTGTCTCTCACTGATTATTGCCATTATATTGAAATTATAACAAGGGACTATTAGTTTACTTAGAGATGACAATGGGAACATGGAGGCAATTCACGTTATCACTCATTCTAATTCAATATCAAAGTGTCATTTTGTCGCTTGGTACACCAGCCATAGTCGCTCGTTCCATGTTTCGTGTATCCACGCCCTCATTTCTTTATCTTTGAATTCCATTTCGTTAAAAGTGCGTATGAAATCGGTTCTCTGGCACCATAAACACAATAAAAATTTCATTATAAGGAAAAGATAATATTTCACCTGTTACTGAACATGGTTAGTTTGCTTGAAGTGCTACTCATCCTTCTTTTCAATCTTTTTGTTCGCTATTGCAAGTGAAGTACCCTATTTGGTGTCTGCGAGTACTTTTTTTATCCATGATTAATTTCTCTTACAAAAGGTCTTTAGATATGTTTTTACTCTCTTGCATAATGGTGAAGTGATATTTCAAGCTGTGAATGATCTAGTAATGTGCACTGTTGCGGGTTCCGGATTATGCTGGTTTCGACGTGCCGTATTGTTGATTTTAGCCATATTTCCCTTTATGACTCTGTGATTTGAATGACGGTTTTTTTTACCAAAATGTACTCATCACCGCTGTCAAGACGATACGCTTTTTCGGATTGTTCGACTCGCCGAGGACTATAAGTGCGTTTCAATTCTATTTCATGCCACACAGCCGATGCTACAGTGATTCAACTATATGGTACCTCGAAAGCAGGACGTCTGATATGTGCGATGAGTAAACAGTGGTTTAGCCCAACTTCTCAGTTGCTCGTGAATGATCACTGTGACCTCAGACCGTGAACTTAGAAAGATCTGTGAACTTTCTTGAAAGCAGGCAGAAGTGTTAATAAGAGGTATAAATAAATAAATGAATATATATATATATATATTGCTTTTTTCTGATTAGAAAGAAACAAATGAAAAATCGATCTCATTCGCGGGACAAGAACTGTTTATGATAGTGTTAATAACCATTTGAAAGCTGAGACTTGAAAAGATGAGTCATGCTGGCTCAACTAATAATTACGAGATATATTAATATTTGAGCGTGGTAAAACGAAAGGTATGATATAATGAAGATACCAGCCAAGAGCAATTGAGCTATTCAGCGATAATTTCACTTGATAAACGGTGTAAAATGTCCGTCGTCGCTTACTCTTAATATGGGAACTGAGCGCCCCGAGAGACCTGGCCAAAGACGAAGGGTACCGCCCGACTGATGAGCCCGTCAAGGTCGAAACACGTATATAGGGCTCTATAAGTCAGCCCATTCAACAGACCACATGACATGTTCGCTCAAATAATAATTTCGAGATATGTTGAAATTTGAGCGTGGTCTTGAGGAAACCCTTGATACGAAAGGTATGATATAGCACAAGCTTCAAAAGGGCCCCAAAGTGTATTTGCGTTTTGGAAAGCTTTTTCAATCTTTCGATCTCCTCCGATCTTTGATCCGTGCTTTGAGCCTCGCTGAACGGAGCTATTTTTCTGGAGTAATAGTAATCATCTGATAGGATAATGTTTTTTGATTCTATCGATGTGCTTATTTTCTGGAAATAGGTTTAGCAGGGAAAATAAAGTTGAGTTTTACATTTTTGGCAACGTTGTTCGCAGGCTATTCGGCAAGCCGCAGTCGTGGTAGGAGCGTGGCAAGGCTGGTCGATCGATATTTCGTTATTCAGTTGCAAATTTTTCTTCTGCTTCAAAAGAAACTTTAGATCAGACTACTGACCAAGATAATTCTGTACAAGAATTTCTGTACAGATTGATACGCTTTTCGGCTTCCAGCGAGTTCTAGGCTTGATGAAAATGAAGGCAAAAGGCGAGTGTGAAACTTAATTTTTAATCTGGATAATACAGCTTTATAGAGGGGTCCTATAGAAAACCCGCGACGTGGGGCTATAGCTTCAGGTCTCAGCTTTCGAGGGGTTACTAACACTACTGCGAAAAATATCTATCCAGCGAATGAGATCGCTTTTTTCATTTGTTCTCTTCTAAGCGAATCATAGTCGATGATTCGATCTTGCGTTCATGGCTCACCAAGCGATCCATCCTTCCGCGGTTGGCGGACTGGTAGCAGAATGGTTTTGGAGTTCTTTGGGAAGATAATCAGCACTAACTCGGTAAGCGGTAGGCCACCGCGAATCATTGTTAAGATCAGTATGCATTCAATCACCTCAAACGAAGTTAGAAATCGAACACGAATGCATTACGTTTCTCACAGGGGTTGATTAACGCCAAGAGCTACATCATTATATATATATGTATGTATAATATATATATATATATATATAATTATTAATCATATTATGACATTATAATATCATATTATCACATACTCATTATATATATCATTTATATACTATCATCATATATATATATATATATATTTATATATATTCTGCAAAGTTTAACTCTCTTCATAGTCTGCAGAATGTTAGAACAAGTTTGCAAGCTACCTGGTCAATCATGCCCCAGCGATGAAAGCCCAAAATCTAGGCTCCAGTTGCAAAACATTTTCAATTACTGTTCAATCTGTCTTCCATGAAGTGAGAAAGACTAGTCAAATTAGCCAAAGAAAGTCTGCGGTGTAGGAAACGTTGTATCAGCTGAAAAAATTAGCCTAAATTATAAAAGGAGGTCAATCGTTTTACAAGGTTATAACCTACTGCTCGTCCTTGAGCTTTTTGAATTTGTCCAAAATGCCATGAAGACTATTTCGTTGATACTCTAGATTCTTATGCGAGGATCGTGATTGACACCAGAATCTTCTGTGCTATGAAGTTCTGCTTAGTGAAAGGGTTTGCTTAACGTTCTGTGTTACTATAATGGTCCCTACTCATGGAGCACAGAGAAGTTCCTTCTAGAAACCAAGTACACTATTGAAATCGCCGAGAAATTATTACCAAAAGTCCATTGAAATAACTCTGTCCAGCGGAAAAATCTTCAATTGTGGAACATAGTTTCATTCTCACTGTCACAGTTCAGTAAGAAAGCTTTCTAAATATAATGTGTACCATTGGACTTCTTGATTGTGCTGTAGAACGACTTTAGAACCAAAATAAAAAAGGATAACCCCTTTTTTCCAATGGGCTGGAATAGAGAATTGATCATGAAACCACTACTACTACTACTGCTACTACCACTACTACTCTTACCATCCTGTAGACTAAACGAAATAAGTCCTTAAGCTTCGAACTTTCCAATAATAGATTCTTTTATTCTTTGAGAATTGCCGTTTTCTTCATTGATGTCATTGAATGATTCTTATGTCGATTCTCACCGAAGTCCTGAGAGAGTTAGAGAGTTCCTTTTGTCCTGCAAGGTGTAACTTTTTCCCAGACAATTCTGCAGCTAGCAAGCGCTATCAACGCTACAACATTGATTTAAATGGCAATTACGTTGAAAATATTACAAAAGTGTCACCATAACCAGGAAGTAAGAATAATGTTGACACTGTTTGGATAGAAGAAGTAACTGATTTTGTCCATGGCTAACACAGCATATACCCTTTCAGAAAATGCTCTTTTTATGTGACGGCATCACCGATACTCAGATTCTCTTTTATAGTATTTGGTCGATTTTTTATCCCATGAAAACTTCAATTTTTTGGTCCTATTGTGGTCGTAGTGCTTCGCAGATGGACCGCTTTCCTTGCGAATTCGTTTGTAATTTGTCAATACTTCCCGCCACTATCTTCATTTTTGTCCACCAAGGTGTATTTAATGGCGGCGGCGTCTACCACATAAATCACATAAGTCATTATTATGGACGACTGCACATGCGCGACACACCCTTTACTCCCATATCCATGTGACAGCTTGCATTATAGTGCGGAAAGGAGTGGAAACAACTCCGTTCTTTTTTTATATGGGTCGATTCGATGAAAGCATTTTTCTAGACTATTTGTGTACGTTATGGAAAAAAGTTGCACTGGTGCCTCACTCAATCACCCAACGACGATCAAGAACATGACAAGTGATACTGGTAAAGTTAATCGTTAGAAAGAATTTCCCAATAATCTCTGATAATGTCGAAAGAGGGCGCGCACAAAATATTTTTTATAAAATTTATTATATCTCATAATTATTATTTGCGCCAATATGTCATGTGGTCTGCTATGGGCTCTCATGCAGCAGGTACACGGATTTCGGCCGTACAGCCTCGTCAGTCGGGCATGATACATTATGAGGTATTTTGAAATTTGATCGTGATCTTAATAAAACAATCGAAATAAACCGCACAGAATTTCATAGTAAGCAGTGTATCCGAACTACATACACGGAGAGAGAATGATGACTCCAGTTGCGGTCTGAATGTTGACTTTTTCCTCTCTGACGGAAAGTACTGCGTAAAAAACAAAATGACGACGGAAATTCACGTTGAATACAGATAGATGTACATGTCGGCATACACATAAAATTACACACATACGAACACACTCATGCAGAGGATGCGGGAAAGGTAATGGTGGCCGTAATGGTGTCGATGAACTTTATCATGAGTGAATTCAACGATTCCAGTCATATACCTTACCTCTATTCGCCTTCAGAAAACTCACAGTAAAATCAAAGACAACCAGTCGTAGTGCTACTGGAGTTCTCTTGTGTCCTCATCCCTGTTCATGAAGGTGAAGCACGACATTATTTCGCATTCATTCCCACCTCTACTAGCGAGGTCTTTTCTTATTTCTGTAAAAAGCTAGAAGAATATTGTGAGCCTTTGGGGATATTTAAGTCCGACAAGGGCATAGCATTCTAATTCTTTTACTCTTTGTCTATGGAAACAAAAAAATTACAGATACATCACACTTATATATGTACATTTCTTCACCCGCTTAAGATCGACGTTTGTCAGATCAGCTACATATCAGAGACACCATCTAGATGCGCATAAAATCTAAATCGTTCTAAATTAAATCGTTGTCACACATATTACTTTATCGCAACGAAACGACATCGGTCAGAACGACAAACC
Organism: Parelaphostrongylus tenuis; assembly: GCA_019055375.1. Lineage (NCBI taxonomy): Eukaryota > Metazoa > Nematoda > Chromadorea > Rhabditida > Metastrongylidae > Parelaphostrongylus > Parelaphostrongylus tenuis. The sequence continues at coordinate 64,475 of JAHQIW010006541.1, forward strand.
GAACTGAAAACGGTTCTGGAATCGTCGTGTGTTATTCCAGTTTTTCTAATGTTCTTTGACGCTAAGAGGTTTTCTGCGTTGTTGTACAGTGGAATTGTTCGGTGCATTGAGAGTGTGGCTCTTTGCCGTCTCTAAAATTTTGGACTGTTCGACTGATAGCGATATTACAGCACACACATATATCAACACACTCGCACATAAGCATACGCACGTATATACATACACTTATACACACACACACACACACACACACACATACATACACATCCCACACACACACCACGAACATCCACGCACGCAAGCACATACGCAGGTCTACTATCCCGTTATTTGTTTTTATACAAGAGTATTTTGATCTTTTGGCATGTTCCTAGTGTACGCCATGGCCATCGTCACACACCAACACGCAACCAACGCAATGCATCATGATGTCGTACCTTTCCAATACATGAACTTAATGTAAAAACTCTAAACAACGCTGCTCATACATCAGCTATATGCTTTTCGATGCACTGTGAGCTATCGGGGATTCTGGGAACTATTAGTAAATCACCAGCTGAAGCCTTTGCCTGCTTCATAAGTAGACTGTAAAAAAAAACGAATTTCATTGAGATGCTTGATAATAGAAAACTGTAGTGGCTCTAGGGCGCATCGAAGAACCGCTTACACAACGTACTAATGCTGACCGGAGGCCAAGAATAAGCGGAATTCTAATTCTTTTTAGACGCAAAATCGATGTCTTTCAAACAAATGGAAGCATTTATTTTATAACCCACTGAATAAATCTTTGATTTCATAGCGATCATAGCAATTTGTTTGGTGGAATGACAACCTCAGCTAGTCCAAGAGTTCAAGAAGATCTCATTCTGTCAAATAATTGAACAAGCCAATTCGTAGACCAGAGACAGCAGCTGCATGGCTAATTACATTTATATGATACCTATTCATAAACAGAGTAGCGAAAGCGCATAGTATAAATTTGACGGAAGAAACAGATTGCTGCAATTTCACCTCTAATGTGAATCATACGTAGTAGTAGTGGTGTTGTGAACACAGATCACCTGTATCACTCGTACGTCCGTTGATCGTCGAGTGAACTCGAGCGAAAGTACCACCAACGACACTTTCATTTTTCCCTATCGCGTGCAAGAGTAGCTCAGGTGAGTCCTCCTTGCTCTAGGGATTCGCTGAGCATCATATCCTTCTTCTATCGCTTTCGTGAAGAATTCGACAACGGGTCAGTGGTCTTCCTAAGAGCGCTGACGTCCGAGGATTCCAGTCGATAACGGCTCTCGTCCACGGTTGTCGTTGAAGATGGGCGCACAGATATTAGCAATGAAATAACTTCATCACAGGAACACCTTGAGTTGCGTTAAATGAAGGATTGCAGCTGTTTACATTGCATCGAATTAAGATACTGTTAACAACCGTGCTCGTTATTGAGCAGGAAAATTGCGCAATATTTGATCAGTGCCGAAATCATCAATTTTTCGTTGTGAAATTCTTCATGAAAAAGTTTCTCCAGCTCTTATTAATAAGCAATCTTTGCAGATTTTAACCCTTACACGCGTTACGCTTACAGAGTTCGACGCGCACAGCACAATGAATAAGATTTTTCTTTAATCATTTTCATACCTCAAATGTCTCCTCAAGGTCCCATCTTCCAAGCCCAATAATGGAGCGATTATCTCAAGAATTAAGATTGCTGCGTCATTACCAATTACTGATCACTATATTAGAAATGACCCGTTGGTCCGATTTTTCACGAAAGCGATGGAAGAAAGATATGATGCTCAGCGAATTCCTAGAGCAAGGAGGACCCACTGGGCTACTCTTGCACGCGATAGGGAAAAATGGAAGTTTGCTGGTACCCGCTCGAGTCACTCGACGATCAACGGGACGACAGGTGATACAGGTGATATTAGAATGAATTCAATGCGATGATTAGCCACGCTGTGATTGATCGACCGATGGGTTGAAAAAATTGTATGTGAGAAATTGTGCTTCTTTTTGACGTCACAGACAGCATTCAATCACAGATTACAAAACGCTTCGTAAACTTTTTCTCCGAAATATGCGTACTATCACTCCGAGAAAAAATCATCGTTGGTTCGAATCCGAAAACCCCTTATCATATTGAAAGGCCGTTAGATGGTAGCCGATTTGGCAGTGAAATGGTGGCTCTTATTGTCATTGATTCATTACACAAGATAAAGCTAGTGAGAATTACTTTGTTGAATTTATTCGTTAATTACAATGGAACTGTCTTAACAAAATATACTATACCATATATACTACTATACTACTATGTATACTATATATACTAACAACATATACTGAAATCTTTCCTTTTGCAATAAAAATAAGGAGTGGAGATAAACATTTATGACTCTAGATTTCCTATGATTGGCTCCAGAAAATCTCAGTACTAACCAGCTATAAAGCGAAGAAGAGAACGAACCAAAAAATTCAATTTGTTGTGTCAGCAGCCTATACTCGGTCGAGCTGCTCCAGTGTTCTTTTTTTCCAACTGACTTGAGCACTTCCTTCTCTGCTTATATCTGTCTGAAATCCGACCACCATCGCTTTTGAAATTGCTGTCCAATTATTCAATCGATGATGGTTCTGATGGTTCTTTATAGTAATCTATCTCAAGTGCAACATCACATAGCCTTGTTCTCCATCGGGAAGACAGATAGGCGTTCGCTGTCAGGTCGAAGTAGTTCTTCAAACGGAGCAGAACTCGCTGCGAGGAAACGTTGCTTAGAAGGCCGGTCATTAATTGCTAGCATCTGCTTTAATTATGGGTGAAATGGTTTAGGTAGCTAGATGCGACAAAAGGAGCTTGGATAATTATTTTCAATATGTGTTTGAAAAGAGCGCAGTGGTGAGAGGTGCTCCTCGTCACACACCAGATCGATGGTTCGATCCTTCGCACCCATGGCCCACCAAGCTATGGAGTCCTGCGTGGTCGAAAAATTTGTGGCAGACTGGTCTCAGACTTTGTCTCAGATTTGTCTAGGAAAGTAATCAGCAGAAACTCCGATGCAGAGGGAGGCCACCGCGAGCCAGTGTAGAGGTCAAATATACATTTAATTACCTCAAACTAAGTTGAACAATAAAGACGAAGCATGGCGCATCCCGAGGGATTGATCAGCGTGGAGAGCTCTATCTTTTAGTTTTATGGGTTTGAAACGACGTCGCCGAAATTACTGTTGTGAGGCCTTCATTAATATGTAATGATATCTCAGAGCCTTGGGGCCAAGCAACGATGTCAATCCCAACAAGAAAAGCTTTAATATTTGTTACAACTAAAAGCTCATCAATCGATCAAGTCGAGCAAATCGCATGAACTTTTTCAATTTTGGGAAGGAAGTCGAGTTAACAATCAGTGAACTCTTCAAAATAACCTCATGTTTCATGTCCAATAAAATCAAACTTCTATTTGATGTAGACAAATCACACGTAACTACTCTACTTTGTAACAAAGTAATGGAACATGACAATTGGTCTCCTTTTTTAGCAAAATTTCTCAGTCTATTTACAAAAAATATCGGGTTGCTATCTTTTTAGATCGCCGACCACTTTCGAGTGGTCTATCTCTTCAGTTGACAACGAAATCACTGTTGATCTCGCTCTTCGCCGTCGTTTTAATGAAATGCTAAAAGGTTCTGATAACGCGAGT